>VWZG01010396.1:424397-477346 GCA_013396735.1 Grallaria varia
GGATGACGGAGGATTGGGGAGGGCTGGTGGCGGCCGTGCCCGGCGCGTCCCTCCTTCGCTCGGCTCGGCGCGGCGCGGCGCTGCCTGCCGCCTCCCGCCCGCTCGCCGTCCCCTCCAGCCGGCGTGTGCTCGGCACAGCCCGCCGCTCACCCAGTTTCCATTGAGCCCCGGAGCCAAACCCACTGATGTCACCCAGCGCAGCCCCGGCCCTCCTCCTCCTCCGCCTCCTCCTCCGCCCGCCGTTAAAGGCGAAACCGCCGCCGCTCCCGCTGCCTCGGGGAGGGGGCGCGCACAGACACGCACGCAGACACACGCACATGTACATACACACACACATGCACACAGACATATGTACATACATACACACACGTACATACACACGTGTGTATATACACACACGTACATACATACATGTACATACACACGTGTATATACACGCGTGTACATACACACACGTACATACATACATGTACATACACACGTGTATATACACGCGTGTACGTACACACACGTACATACATACATGTACATACACACGTGTATATACACGCGTGTACGTACACACACGTACATACATACATGTACATACACACGTGTATATACACGCGTGTACGTACACACACGTACATACATACATGTACATACACACGTGTATATACACGCGTGTACGTACACACACGTACATACATACATGTACATACACACACACATGCACACAGACATATGTACATACATACACACACAGAGATACAGATGCACACATACATGCATACACACACACAGTTATAGACATACAGACACACAGAAGTACACAGACACACACGCATACAGGCAGACACATGCCCGCGTGCACAAACACACATGCCTGCGTGCACACACACACACACACGCACACACGGTCTGGGCTTTGGGGGCTGTGACCCCGCAGAAGGTTTCTCCTCAGACTGGGCAACAGCCAGGTGGTCCCACATGGGGTTAATCAAACATGGGTGGTGGGAGCCATCGCACTGGTGGCAGATGCCAAGTGGGAGTCCAGCATAAAGGACAGTGAGGCCTCAGAGCCAACCCAACCCCACAGAGAGGGTCAGGGCTCCCCAGACCATGTCCCCCAGGAGCAGGAACACACCTGGGGTGGGCCATCTGCAAATCCACACAAATGGCCAAGCACACACAAAAACCCTAAAGCAGACGGACAGAGGTCCATGGGGCACCTGCCAGCAAATAGGTGCAAGGCTGAGGGTATCCCCCAGCCCCCAGTGGCCACAGCAAGCCCCAGAGCAGCTCCAAAAGCCAGCTGAGTCAGGGGGAACACTCATACATGAAACCTATACGGGGGTGTAGGAGTAGACCCCAGGATGGGGAATTCTTTGAGAGCTCTTGAGAGGCTGGGGCTAGATGGGCAAAGGAGAATGGTGGTGCTGTTGTGAGCTCTGGGAGTGGGACTGTAGAAGAGGCCACTGTAGAGTGCATGGGACCTGTGCAGTGGAGCTAGAGACAGATGCTGCCCAGTTTCGCAGGCACCAGATGCCTCATCAGGGTCCAGGAGCTCCTTTGGCACAGTCATCCCAAAGTCAAGAACCACGGTTCCTGCAGGAGGAGATAAGCATGATAGGAAAGAGCTCAGGAGCCCCCATACCAGGACAGCCCTTGCGTCCATCTAAGACCATGATGCAAACTTCCAAATACACAACATAAGCACAGGCTGTTGGCACCAAGAGGCCCAAGCTGCAGCCATGCTGGCACCTTGCACTGCAGAAAGCTGTTGTTGCTTCAAGTCACACCAAGATGGTGGGCTGTAACGATCTGAATCCTACTGCCAGCCACTGCCCACAATGAGCTAGTGGGCCATTGAGACCTGGGAATAGTTCTTTGCTTATGCAAGCCCTTGGGAACCAGTGCTGTTTCCCTCTCTCACTGCTGGGCCGGTTTTATCACAGAACTTCACCTCCACTTGGAGAAGTTAAAATTTAATTGAGTTTTTCGTAGTAATGACATTTCCGTACACATGCTCCATTGAACCTCTGCCATTTCACAGCTTACGTAACAGTGAGCAGATGGGAAGGCAGGTAATAAAGTATGCAGCCACTGCCAGATCCAGCTGAGAGTGGGGTTGCCCTCCTTCCCTGGGTAGGTGCACATCAGGCAAGAGGGGATTTGCTGGAGCGCACCATCACTCACAACTTTGCTGCGAGTGGCAGGCTCACACAGGCACTGAGCGGGGTGGGCTCTGACAGAGGGCCTAGAAGGATAGATCTGGATCAGAATTCAGGAGATGCAGCTGTCAATATGGATGGTGGGAGCAGAACTTGGGATGACTCGGCCTGGCAGACAGGTGCAATGTCTGGGGGGGACAGCAGCCACACCAGCTCTCCTTCTGTTGCTGGCTGAGTCAGCAGAAGGGAATTTGAAGAAATCCCCAACGCAGACACAGCCCTTGGGGATGAAATTGGAGTGTGAGCATGGACATTTCAGCTACCTTTATTTTAATCATTTATGGCTTAAAATAAGAACTCTTTAATTAGAAACATTCCCTTAATTGAATTGTAATCAAGTTTTTAGTGCTGGCTAACCACATGATCTAATAACACCCACCTCTCTTCAAGCATTGCCTAGTTACACCTCTTCTTACGGAGTAATTTATGTTATGGAGCCTGAGCCAGGGGCTGCTGATTTTGGCTACCTTTGTAGCAGCCAGTACTGTGGGGACTCTACATCAAGGATGTCAGTGCTCCAGTGGTGCAACAGGTAACTCCTGCCCCAGTGGCTGAAAAAGGAAGGTGTCACATACAACACAAGCAGCAGGACCCCAACTAGAGAAAGGTTGGGGTTGAGGTTGGATTGAGGGAAGAAATTTGAGGGACAAGCAGTATCCACGCTCACAGTCTGTGTTGGGTCATCTCCATTCCTCTCTAGGGATCAAACAGGTGTGCAGCTGCAGCCACAAGCATCTTTTCCCCTCGGGGCAGCTCTCCAAAGATGAACAGTTTTAGCCCTGTATTAGGTACCACAATGCAACAACCAGTGTACACTCAGACTCTGTTCAAACAACAGCACCTGGAAGGCTGACTGACCTCTCAGACCCAGCAGTGAGATGCAGCTGCACTCAACACCCTATGCCAGGATGAGACCCATCAGACGCCAGGAGGCCTCACCTCATACCGTCTCCCTGGTTTGCACAGAAGGGATCTTTGGGTTTAAGAGCATGGAAGAGAGTCCAAGCCCCTTAGCTCAGCAGCTGGGGGACCTGGACCTGGAACACCTTGTGTGTACCCTTCCCAGGGTTCAGACATGGTCAAAGCATCGCTAGATGATACAGGGCATGCTGCTGCTGAAGACCGGCAGGCAGAAGGTGGGCTGCATGGGAGCATTTGGCTACATTTGGCTGCTGTCCTATTGACATGGGAAGGTCCTTGGGCTGCTCCAGGGCTCATGCTGCAGAACTGTAGAGGGAACCCATGGCAATGTGTCTTGAGCTGCCTCTTGTGGGCTGGTGTATCCAAGGGGGCTGTACCCCGCTGGGCACCCAGGTAGCCTCACCACTGCCCACCATGTCATTTCTCAGGTAGGAAAGGAAAAGGTCTAGGGTTGCCCTGTGTATTCGCAGCGTCACGCCTGGGTGGCCTTCCAGAGTCACGGTGTATGATATTCACAGTACCTAATAAAACTCATGGGAAAGGTGAGCTTTGATGATCCAGCAGACCCCAGAGAACTTCCAGGTCACATTTGGCAGCTCTTCCTGATCCACAGCAAGCAGAATCCTATTTCACCCTCTGTCTGGAGAAGGGCACACTGCTTTGAAGACCAAAGTCACTTTGCCACAGAGAGACTTGCCTGTGCTAGGGAAGTGTGAGTAATCAGGGAAGGAGCAGAGAAAACTTTGACACAGTGCTGAAGTTCTGCTTCTGCAAGGCCAGTGAAAGCAAAAAAAGATGAGAAGTGAGAACAAACACATCACCACCTGCAATTCAAGAGCAAAGGTACCTGAGGAGGCAGGTACCTGTGGCTTGACACATCCAACAGGGCTGACAGAGTTCTTCAACGCACTAACTCACAGTTCATTCAGAACATGCAGCCCCCACTCCAAAAACAATGATCCATGTTCACAGGGTCTTTTTTACACAATATACGCTCTAGTTTCTAAGTACTTCCCAAATAGTAATAGATTTGTCTTTTCAATACTCCTACCAAGCAAGAGGGTAGTGTTTTAGAGAAGACCCAGCATTCCTGGTGGGAAGGTCGGATGCAGCCTGCAAGGTGAGGATACTGAACTGTGCTCTTTGCAGGGCACTCTGCATTTTAAAGCCTTTTCTAGAGTCAAGAGCAAGTCTCCGTTCACATGCAGCAGGGACAAATAAATACTCCTGCAAATGAGACATCAGGATCCCAGGATAGCACAAGGTTAAAACAAAGCAAAATGCCAAAATAAATAAAACATAGCTAATAGCTACCTCTGAAAAGACTGCTGTGAGTGACTCGCTCTGCATCAGGTAGGAAATCCACAGCAGGGCAGGGATCCAGGCCAACACACAACTGCCTCAACAATGAATCACTCCTTTTTCTTCACAGTTTTTGGGGAAAAAAATTCCAACAACAACAACAACAACAAAAGAAATGTTGAGTCCCTGCAAAGAGCCTTTTTTTGTGACACAGCCCAGACTCATCCAGAGCACCATCTAACCTGTGTGCTGCAGGTGTCCTGTGGAAAATAAATCTGTGGCCACATAATTAAAGACTCAACCATAATTCATATGCATGAGGACATTGAAGGGCAGTTGTACAGCCAGCCTTGGTGATGACATTTCTCAGTGATGAGAAATGTGTATTCTGATACAGAGAGTAGCAATTGCCTGCTGTCCTCAGCAAGGAGCAGCACTGGAAAGAGGTGAGATGTGCTGTCGGGTGGCATTTGGGGTAACAGCACAGGAACAGTAAGGGCAGGGAGGAAGACTTGGGAGAAATCTCTTGTTAGGGCACAAGAGAAGTCTCTGGTAAGGGAAACACAAGCTGATATGGCTGTCCTCCCTGGTTCCCTTGTCCCCTCCAAGCTTTCCTACTCTTGGTTTCCTTTCTTAAGGCTTGTCATGAAGCCCTGGTCTCTGGACTCAGCCGATGTCCCCTCCTAGGTCCACTTCACCTGCCTTTCCCTGTGTCTTCTCCTACTGTACCCCCAGGCCCAGTCTCCTGCCCAGACAGTACCAGGCTGGCTCAGCTGTGCGTCCTTGGCCAGTCAGCCTTCACCCCACATGCTGTCCCACTCCACACAAGCTGCTCCCTATCACTAGTCCAAGCCTTCCTGGGTAGTCACTTGGTGGGATCTTCCCTCTTGCCAGTCCCTACCTGTTACCAGAAACTCCCACTCCCTTGGCAAATGGTCTGAGTGCTGCCTGTCTCACTCCCACCCATCCCCTCTTCCCATCCCACCAACAACCACCCCTCCTCTGCTCTTCCCATTTCCCATTTCTAATCACTACGCATTTGCTCTTCCCATTCCCCATCTCACTGCCCCAGCCAGCTCTGCTTTCTGCTCCCAGTTCTCCTGCTCAGCCATTCCAAGTCACTCCAGCAGCTCTCATGTAATAGCCCTTTGCCAACCAGCCCCAGCACTTCCCTCCAGCTTGCAGACTCATCTGCCTCCCAATCTCATTTGCTTTCCCCCAGATTTTTGGTTTCTTTCCCTTGAGTTTCATCCCTTCCTGATTCACATCAGGGGCTTTTCTCCACTAGGCTTCCCCGAAGGCAAATGGGAAGTGGCCGGAAGGACCACACAGAGGAACGCATTGAGAGATTCAGATAGTGCATAACAGGTAACAGCAGGTTGCAGCCCTCCAAGGGAAAGCCCTCCCAGTTTCCTCCAGCACTGCTCCTCCCTGGGAAAGCCCATATGCTGTCATGCCAGCCTCAGAAGCCAAGAAAGGGTTGGGCAGGTTAGCAGAGGTTGTAAAGTTGGTAGCTGTGAAGCTGTGACAAGTCTTGTTTCCACGTTGAGTAAAACCATGTAATTTACCCATGCTGGTGGGGGAGAGCAGTGGTGCTTCAGGGAGCTGGCAAAACACAACCTCTATGACACAAAACCGATGTCCTGGCCAAGCCAAGCCCTTGCCTGAAAGCCCAAAAGTTCCACAGCTTTCAACCTGAGCTGTATATATACTTTCTGCAGCTCAGGAAACCAAGTGGTGGGCCCACATTTTCAAAAAAAACCTAAATAAACATGCCCGGCTCCAGCTGAGACAATCACTTTCTATGGAAACTTTCTGCTCCAGTGGTGAAACTTTGACAAAGTTATAATCAAGTGAAAACAATAATAAGCAGAAGTATCAGCAACCTTAATAATAGAAGCTGTTCCTGGTCACACCTGTAATTAAAAGCATTTATTGCTTTGTCTATATACCTTGCTTTTTTTATCCTTGTGGTATCCCCAGCCCCTGTCAGTTGCAGCTGACTCATTTTATTACACACACACACACACACACTCACTTGTTTTGGTTAACAAAAAAAAAAAATAAAAAAAAGGGGGGACCCAATGGGAAAAGAAACAAACAAACAAACAGGAATATTTAGGTGCACCCTCAGAGCTCTGTCAAGCCAGGGTAGATGTAGCAGAGAATCACAGGACAGGGCCAAGGTTCTTTGGGAGGAGCTGGACTCTAAGCTGAATCAGCAGGATCTTGCTTGTAGACTTGAAAGGTCATTCTGCTCACCTGGATGCTGAGTGCTCCCTGGGCACCAAGGCACCTGAGTGCTATGGGGCTGGTGGAAGAAGCTGGCACAGCACTCTGGGCAAGATGAAGTGTCACTGGAGAGGCACCAAGTCTTGTGGGTTCCTCCTCACCAGGAAAGCAGCACATCCCTCTCTAAAATACCCCAAGTTTGTTTTTTTTTTTTGAGAAAAGGAGCCTTCAGATAGGGCAGCCCCAGCCCGTATCCTGAAGGGGTGGGATCAGGCTGCTCTGTACCCTTCCCCCTTTCTGTGGGGCACTGGGGATGGCTTTATGCAGCAGTGTGAGCTTCTCCAAGCCTCTAGTGAGAGGATGTGCAGCCCAAGAAGAAGAGAAACAACCTTGGGGCTCAGAGGCACAGCCCTCTCTCTGCCTCTCTTAGGAACAGCAGGAGTAAAGCAATGGAGAACTGAGAAGCCACATTCAGCCCTTTAGAGAGATTTGCACGTCACACCAAATGAAATATAGGAGGAGGTGGGAGGCAATGCAGCTGTGAAATTACTGATGTTTGAGAAGCTCATTGGAGGAGATGCGGGATACAGAAGTGCAGATTAGAGGATGTTCCCCATTCTTCTTAATAAAAGGCCAAAATGTTTGTTGATTGTGCGAACTACAGGCTGGTCAGATTCATTTGGGCCCTAGAGTAGGGCCCCTTGAAACACATCTCTGGGCACATAAAGGAGAAGATGGTGACTGGCAACTGTCAGGGTGCATTTACTGAGGGTAAATCATGCCTGAACAACCTGATCACCTTTGATAACATGACTGGATTTATGGGTGAGGGAAGAGTAGTGGAAGTCATTCATCTCCAGTTCAGCCAGGCTTTCAACACTGTCTCTCACAACATTCTAATATCCATGTAAAAGTGATATTTTCTCATTTGGTTGACACGTAGATGGGCAAAAAAATGTTTGGCTACTCAGGCACAGGGAATAGTTAACTGTTGATGGATT
The DNA here is from genome assembly GCA_013396735.1 of Grallaria varia. Taxonomy (NCBI): domain Eukaryota; kingdom Metazoa; phylum Chordata; class Aves; order Passeriformes; family Formicariidae; genus Grallaria; species Grallaria varia. The sequence continues at coordinate 432,067 of VWZG01010396.1, forward strand.
GAGCTCTACCTACAGGCTGGTACCAAGTGGGGTGCCTCAAGGGGCTGTCCTGGGATCTGTCCTGTTTAACATGGCTACTGATGACGTGGAGGAGGTGATGGGGTGCATTTCCACCAAGCTTTCAAATATAGAGCAAAGATTTTCACAGTGGTGCATGATGGGAGGGTGAGAGACAACAAACACGAGCTGAAAGAAGAGAGGTTCAGCTTGATTACAAAGATCTTTCTGTCCTCAAAGGCAGTCAAGTGTGGGGGAAAATGTGTATGCCCAGAGAGGCTATGCAGTCTCCATCCTCGTACTGTAGAAGACAAAACAAAGCTCTGAGCAACCTCATTTGACCTCTTTGCTGACCCTGCTTTGAGCAGGAAGCTGGACTAGAGCTGTTCTGGGGTCTCTTTCCCACTGAATCCTATGATGTGCTGTGCCCCATTTGCATACAGCGTCTGTCCATGGCAAGCGAGAGCTGCAAGCCTGAGTCCCGTGTGAAGGGTGTAGCTGACGGAGAACAGGGTTTCACAGACACAATGGGCAAGGGAATGGGCAGGGGAACAGCTGGGGCAGTTGCTCCGAACGCCTGTGACAACTGTGCCAGTTCCGCGCGTTCCGGTGAGCTCACCAAGCGTCACACGCGCCAAGTGAGCTTGCAAGGAGCTTGTGATGTAAGCAGTGGGAGCACGGGTGTGCGTGTGCCAGGGGAGAGAACATGCGGCTGTAGTAGTGAAATGTGTGTGCAGCACACAGACACTGCAGGCTGGGGGGAGCGGTGTTCGTGTGGGCTCGTTAATCACAGCAGCGCAAACCGGTAGGAGCTAAAAAGCCTCCCATGTATGAGCACCTCCCATGCAGGCTCTGGGGGTGAAGGAAAGGGATTTAACACAGGCGGTTATGAAATCAGCTGGCCTAGTGAGAATAATCCACATACTGCTGTGGGAGGGACAGGAGAGAGAAACAATGCCCTGGAAGACAGGAGGGCAGGGAGAATGGCTTAAAATCTATCTTCCCAACATGCCCTGGTGGATTAGTTCAGCATCTCAGCCCAGCTCCTCTTTAATTCTTATGCAAGGGGTTTCTCTGGAAGGGACAGTCTGTCCTCGCCAGCTGAACACCAGGCACAGGGTGCCAGTTAACAAAAGGCCATCTCACCACCCATCCCACAGAGCGAAGGGTGAAAGGCAGCTGGGACTCATTCCCTGCATGAACTGAGGTTGTGGATTCTCATTTCTGCCTCACATCATGCTGTTGCTCATCAGGGACTGAAAGACGTGCTCATGTGAGCCTGCCATGGCCTCCTATTCACTCTTAGCTGTGATTTGAAAGTGCTGATTTGTATCTGTAAGGCCCCATGGAGGCTATTTTTGGGGCAACTCTGTAGCCCAATGGCTCCCAGTTCCTACAGCTGGATGTCTGGAGACCTGGGATGTCTGAGTGGGGAATATGCATGGCACTTGGTCTGTCAGAACTGCTGCTCAGAATTGTGGGCAGCGGTAGAAAGGCCACAGGTGTTGTGTACGTACCTAGGGAAGTGCAATGTCCTGGCAGATGCAGGATGGGCAGAGAGCTAGTCTAGGAACTGCTCCTGGTTTGTTTATCACTTGCATTGTCCTCAGCCATACAGGGAGGTAACTGGTTAAACCCCACAGTGGAAGATTAAATTTGTCTTTCTGCCACTGACTGCTTCGTGATCTTAGGCAAGTCACTTTGCCTTGCTGTCAGTTGCTTCTGTCCCCCTTTGCTTGCTTGCTGGCTGAGAACAGAAGCTGTACTTTCTCTTGTGATTGCAGCAGCAAGAAGAATGGAGCCATGGAAGACGTGAGGACTCTGAAGGATTCTCCACGGGACAAATCATCAAATAATTGCAAGGACTTAGAAAATCCCATGTTTTTCGCTAGCCACTCTTGCATTTTAACAACGGGCAACACATTTTGAGCTCATGAGACCTTCTGACTGCCTCAGGAGAGCTGTGTCTTGAACAGAGCTGCAGAGAACATGCAGTTTCATCCAGCCGGTGTAACTCCACCAGTGCACCTCGTACCTCCTCTGCAGCAACCACTGCCAAGCTGCTCTCACCCTGACTTGTCTCTTCTACTGACCTTAGACTGCCCTGTCCCACCAGCTTGCTGAGTACTCCTGCTCTGTGGGCACTCCAGGGCATCTTATTATTTAACCCTGTCACCCTGGGTGCAGCCAGTCACTCTGTGTCTGCAGCTCTCTGCTCCAGAACTGTTTTCCATCACAGCTCTTCCCCGCTTTCCCCACAGCCTCATGCAACACTGGAAGGGTCCCATAAGTTTCTCTGTTCAAGGCAGTGTCCTTTCTAGTGAGTCTAACACCGTATCCTGGAAAGCAAAAGGCACACGGTATAACCCAGCAGCCTGGAGCTAAATGATGGCTCTGGTCTGCTTACACTTGATCAGATCCTTCTGTGTGGTGCCAAGTGTTCTGCTATAGGTCTGCCTTGCCTGCCGTGTGCTCGCACCCACTCTCCTACTGATTCATTATTCTCTCCCTGAGAGAAGCACATGCAGGCTGCAGGTCATGTTATATATATCTTCAATGTCTTCCCTGGAGTTCCTGTGTCGGTTCCTCCTCCCCTGTTTGATACCCCAGCAGTGCTGCGCAGGCTGGTGTTGGGGCCCTGATAGACACACAGAAGGTGGTGCTGGGCGAGCATCTAATCACCTGTCAGGAGCAATTTCAACCTCCTTATTCTCTTGGTCGAAGTTTCTGTAACAAAGCTTTGTGCTCTAGAGGCCCTCAGCTGACTCTTTCAGTGATGGTAGCACTGAGACATTCAAAGAACTCTATCGAGGTACTACAGCCAGGGACTCAAATTTTGACAGGTCCCAGGTTTCAAGACATCCTATTTCAAATCTGGGGCCAGCACAAAAATAATCCTGCTAATTCCAGAGGCCAAAAAAATTTGAAAGCTTCAATATCCTATGTCTCTCAGACTATTTAAGGATGGTGTTTGTGTTCATCCTGAATTTCTTTGCAGGCATCGGGGCAGTCACATCACTCCACTTTACCTCTTCTCAGGCTGACCTGACTTTGACAGGGAGTCACTCGGGGTTTTGTGCCTGGGCTCCCCAGAAAGCAGAGGCATTTCCCACAGGCAATTCTCCCTTCTGGAGAGTAGTGGCCAAAGGTAAACATTATGCTGGTAGCCCACTGATTGCTCTGCTGGTGTCACTTTTCCCAGGAACTGGAAGATGCCCAGAAACTGAGGCTCCTTAGAGTTTGCAAGCCAGGCTGCTGTTAGCTAATATCCCAAGGGGGTATGAAAACGTTGGGTACCTGAAGAGGTCTCAGGGCATTGCCAATCCTCTATCTGACAGCCCTCACACTGTCGCTTCCATGCAGCTTCACTGCCCCTGTTCTGCCATGGGAACACGCTGGCCCGTGGCATGGGAGAGGCAGCATCACCCTGCTCCAGCCAGAGGTGACACATGTCCCATCCAGGGACTAAATAATAGGGAAAAGGGGAGCAAATCTCATACACTGCGCACAACCAACCAGGCAGGGCTGAGAGACAGCTGAAGGACAAGCAGGCAGCAAGGTGACAACCGGGAGGACCTGACTCCGAGCAAAGGTCATCTCTGCCTGACTTCCCAGGGCTGGCACGGCTTTGTAGGCTTCTCCCCAAGAAGAAATCAGAGTGGTAGCACATATCTGAACTATTTTCAGAGTCAGTGGCTGCTCTGTGAAAGCCATGGCCTTGGCTGTCAGGTGGGCTGACCCTTATTGCAGATTTTGGGTGCAGTGTTGGTGGGTGCTGGTCCTCTCAGAGCCTACTTTCCCTCTGGATGAAATGTTTCCTCCCCTGAGCCCTGGCTGAGCCCCACAGCACCGCATGGGGAGTCGGACTCAGCCCCAGCCCAGCCCCAGAGGATCCCCAGTGCTGGGGCCAGAAGCAGCACTGGGTGAGCCTGGGGCGTCAGGAGCTGCAAGAATATTGGGACCTGTGGGGAGGAGAACAAGTCGTGTGAGGAGCAGATGAGGAAGACAGGGGTTTTTAGCCTGGAGAAAGGGAAGCTCAGGGGAGACCTTGTTGTTCTCTACAACTACCAGAAAGGAGGTTGTAGCAAAGTGGGGGTCGGCCTCTTCCCCCAAGTAACAAGCAATAGGACAAGAGGAAATGGCCTCAAGTTGCATCAGGGAAGGTGTAGTTTGGATAGAGGAAACATTTCTTCACTGGAAGGGTTGTCGAGTGCTGGAACAGAGACTGGTCAGGGAAGCGGTGGAGTCACCATCCCTAGAGGCATTTAAAAGACGTGTAGATGTGGCACTCAGGGGCACGGTTTAGTGACAGAGATGGCAGTGAGGGGTTAATGGTTGGACTCGGTGACCTTAGAGGTCTTTTCCAGCCTAAGCCATTCAACCACGCTCTGACGGCGGGCCCCGCGGGGATGCCAGCACTGCTTTCAGCTCTAGATGGTGCTCTGAGGCCAGGCAATGCCCGGGCTCCTCCAGGCTCGCGGTGCCACTCAGCCGCCCTGCGCCGCGTCCTGCGGGCAGAAACTCCCGGGGGCTGGGGAGGGCAGGACGCCCACCCTGCCGACCACGGCAAGGGGAGACGCCTGTGTAGCCCTCCCGAGAACTGGCTGCCATCTCAGCTCCTCCTGGTGCCACATCTCCCTGTCGCTGGACGCCGTGCCTGTGGCTGCGTGCACAGATTGCTTCCTTGCCTCGCCATCCCTCCGCTGTTCCCTCCGCTGTTCCCTCCGTGTGCCCCGGCGGGGCTGCCCCGGCTGGCCCCATCCCATTCCCTGCCTTCAGCATCCCAGCGGGCTGCTTTGCCTGCTCCCCTCCTCCTGCGCCTGCAGCCACAGCCCGTCCCGGCTGCGCGGATCCAGCGCAGGGCCGGTGCCCGCGGGGTTTTCCAATAGTGATGCTCCATTAGAGCCCAGCTCTGCTCTTACCACAGGCAAGGCCAAAGTCCCATTGACTTCCAGGGGCAAGAGCAAGCCCTTAATGGCCTGGGAAGGTAAGGCTTTTTTTTTTTTTTTTTTTTTTTTTTTTCACTCGGTTGGAGGAGGTTTTTGTGACATTTAAAATCATGGCCAGTGTCCAAAAGCTGTGAAAGACCTCGGGCCCTCCTGTAATAGCAAAGAAGAGATGCTGAAGCTCAAAGCAAACAGAGGAGGGATTCTTGCAGCGGACACGAGCCTGTGCAGAGCTGCTGGGGCAGTGCCATGCGCCCTTCTCCACTCCTGGGCAAAGCCTGGATGAAACCATGCTGTTTGAAAACTAACACGTTTGTTCAGTAGCACAGATATTTTCGACACCATTTCCTAATCATGGAAATCCATACCCATTTTCTCCCCAGTTGAGATCATTGTTGTGTTTCTTGCAAATATTTTTAGTTGCAGAGTGCATCAAAATGTTTTGCTGAGCAAGTTTTGCGTGAGTTGAAAGGTGCCAGTGATGATTTCTTTTCAAAAGAGTTGTCCAAAAGTGCCACCAAAAATAAAACATGAAACAAATTTCTCAAGTGTCATTTCAAACAACAACATTCATTTGAAAGCTGGCAAGAGTGACAACAGCATGGTTAGTTGTCACGGGGTAGAGGATCTGAACCAGTGCCTGGATCTTATTCATAGGGAAGAAGTCCTTCCTCTCTCCATTATATTTCTGGTATTTTAATAGCTTTCAATAACGAGCCAAGTAAAAAGTTCAGAAGTAAGTCAGGAGAGAAATATAGATTATGGTCAAATAAACAAAGAAGTGTCTTCCTCCTGAAAAGCAAGCTGCCAATGCCTTGGGATTAGAGGCAGGTCCTTGGGAAGTGGTCCCTCCATCAGATCCTGGAGGAGGGAGGAAGCCCAGGGACATCATGCTCTCTTTTGCAATAGAAGGATCTTCTCTGGAGAGCACAAGGCAAGGAGTGCCATCTACCCGACAGGTGATGCTCCACACACTGTATGCAAAAAGTAAAATACTTGGTGTATTTATGAGTATGAATGGCTTGAAGTGCTGATTTGCAGAATCCTTAAAAATGTTGAGCCTTGTCTATAACAAAGAGCTTACCAAGGATGGATTATCCTGATGGCATTTTATGGGCTGTGTAAAGGAGTCCCTGGCATATGGCAAGAGAAGGCATTTTTTGAGATAGATGCTGCTGCTGCTGCATGGCATTTTTGTGTATGTTGTTGGGTGTTTATGGCATGAAGTTGTGGTGTAGGATGGATTATGCCCTCATGTGTGGCACACACGTGTAGGCTCATGCAGTGTGTACTTGGGCACAAGCACACTCTGAGTTTAGTGAGCAGGTACAGAAGCTGTGGATCAGCAAAGCCTGTGGGCATGTGTGCAACTTGCAGGAACAGTCACTGGAGTGACTGCGCCTGTCATTGGAGCAGCTGTGTGTGGCAACATCAGCACAGCTGCATGAGGAGTGTCTGATGGGCAGAGATTTATTCATCATTTCTGTTCTCCTGCACTCTCGCTGTTCCTCTCCTTCCCTCTGCTCCCTCCCCTCAGCCCCCTTCTCTCTCCCCTCTCTAACGATCTGACAGCACTGACACCTTTCTCACACTTTTATTGTGAACAGCAGGTTCATTGGGTATTCCTCAATGCCTCAGTGTCTTCTTCACTGTGGTGACAAACATGACATGAAAAGAGCCAGCAGGTTCAGACATGGAGGGGGCTGGAACACCAGTATGGCTGCATGATGCTTGTTCCCTCAGCTTTATTGCAACCTTTTCTCATTTTTCCCCCAAGAGCCACACCAGCTGAAGTGAGAGGTGGAAGAACTGACCTCTTTGCTGCTTCAGCCACTCCAGCTGTGCATTCCCATGGCCCTGGTGCACCATCCTTGCCTGGCATCTCTGGGCACTTGCTTCTTGATGGTGAGCCTCCCAAGATCTAATGGGATACGGATACTTGGTCCCACCAAGTACTGTCACCTGCCTTCAATGGATGCTACACTGATGTACACTGATGTCAGCGAGGGGGGTGCCCAGCCACGAGGGTTCCCCCTCCTGAAGGCCACCAGCCCAGCCCATGTCCTGAATGCCCCTGTCCTCACACGCAAAGTCCTTCTCTCTCGGTCCATTAGTTTGTTTCCACTGCCATGGCCAGTGGCAGGCACCCGACTCTGAAAGCTGTATTAAAAGCCAGGTCAATACCAACCCCTGCTTATTCCCTCGAGGAAAAATGAGTAAATAATGAAGGGAGGGAGCGGCTTCATTTCCCAAACCAGCAAACCTTTGAAATTAGCTCTGAGAGAGACACCCCAGCTCCCAAGTGGGGAGCATTGGAGCTCTGAGGACAGGCAGCCCTGCCTCAGCAGTGGCCATTTGAAACCCGGCATATCCATCTGTTCAGCAAAGGCTCTGAGGCTAAAAGCTCTGGCAGATGGGCTCTGGAGCTGAGGATTGCTACAGAGCAAGGAAGAGGCTGAGGTACCTAATGCCTTCTTTGCCTCAGTGTTTAATAGTGAGACAAGTTGTCCTCAGAGTGCCCAGCCCTCTGATCTGGAAGACAGGGACAAGAAGCAGAACAAAGGCCCCATAATACAGGAGGGAATGTTCAGAGATCTGCTACACCACTTAGACAATACCAAGTCTATGGGGCTGGATGGGGTTCACCCAAGGGTACTGAGAGAGCTGGCAGAAGAGCTCACCAAGGCATGATCAATCATTTACCAGCAGTCCTGGCTAACCAGGGAGGTCCCAGGTGGCTGGAGGTTGGCCAGTGTGATGCTCATCTACAAGAAGGCTCAGAAGGAGAATCCAGGGAACTACAGGTCTGTCAGCCTGACCTCCATGCCAAGAAAGGTCATGGAGCAAATCACCTTGCCATCACACAGCAGATGCAGCACAACCAGGGAATCAGGTCCAGCCAGCCTGAGTTTGGGAAAGGCAGGTCTGACTTGAGCAACCTGAGCTCCTTTTATGACAAGGTGACATGCTTAGTGGATGAGGGAAAGGCTGTGGATAGATATAGTCTACCTGGAATTCAGTAAAGCCGTTGACACTGTCTCCCATAGCATTCCTCTGGAGAAACTGTCTGGCTTGGATGGGTGGACTGTTCGCTGGGTGGAAAACTGACGGCATGGCTGGGTCTAGAGAGTGGTGGTGAATGGAGTTACTCCAGTGAGTGGAGCAACCTGGGCAGGACAGCTGTTCCCTCACAGATTCTACATCCTGGGATGAGAAATGTCCATGTCTGGGTCTAGACATGTCTTATTAATCTATCCATGCCCTGTCTCAAATGCGCTTCCATATCACCTCACTTTCTCTTCTTCTTTTCCCCTTCCCCCTCTGCCACCTACATGCTGTGTTTGCTTCTTCCTCTCAGTCCTGCTCTTTCCTTCCTTACCCTTCTGCTTCTTCCCCTCTTCCTATTGCTTCTTGAACCAATTCCAAATTGATATCAAGATGCTGTTTTTCTGCCTTGTAAGTCAGGGATTGGGTGGGACATAATTTCTTCAGCCATTTTCCCCCATGGCACAACCATTGCGTGCCCAGAGCAGCTTCCTGAGCTCCCTGTTTGTCTTTCTGCCCTCATCTCATCTGCAGCTTTGAAGGGGTGATTCTGCTACTCCTGAAGAAAAAGGCTCATGAGGTTTTCACTTCTTCTGTCAAATGACAGCAAAGTGATGCTACAAGTCTAGCTTTGGTTGATGTCCTCCCTCATTTCCCCTCTACTCGCCTCTACCAGAAAGAGAGGCTTAAGGTTCTATGAGTTTTTTGGGCCTTCCATCTAGACCAATGTCTTGCACGTCTCTGCCTCTTGATCAAGCATATCTATAACCCTTTTCTGGGCAAAGCTCTCTTTATCTCCAAAGCAAGCAGGATTTTCCAACCCATCCTACTGGTAATTTTAGTGCAAGTGATTCCCTCCGTACATACATTTTGTATGAGCTTCTCTCTGAACAGATTCTCTGAGCCTCTTACTGTGGGTCTTTATCAGAGAGGACCAGAACAAGGGAGTCCTTGTGGTGGAGCTTCCAGGCTCCAGTGCCCTACAAACAGCAAACACCAGTGCTAATAACCCTTTATCAGTCTCTATACCAGGCTGCAGCCATGGGGTCTGTCCTTTGCTCCCGAACCTCCCCTTGGAATATTAGACTTTATTAAAAATAAATAGTTACAAATTCAGTTTTACAGCTGATGGCTTCAGGGAGGAGAATGGAGGAGGTGAAAGGAGCAAGTGGAGGGTCTGCTGTCCAGCCAGGTCACTTGTCTGTCATCCCAGCTGTGCTGTGCCGGGGAGCAGTCTGAGTGTGGCAAGCACTGGGCCCTGCCTCCTCCACCAGGTGTTTCAGGAGAGGAGCAGGATGTGTTTTTCAAGAGGATTGGGAGAACTGGGTCTGAGTCTGTGGAGCTGAGCTGCTTCTAGAGGTGACAGAATCCAAAAGCCAAGGAGAGCGCAGAGTAGGCTGTTTAAAGCGTCCTTGTCTCCTAGCTTTGCATTTGCAGTGGAAGAATATGGATTTCATTTCTCCTTCTGTTTTATATACAAAGAAAGAGTCATGTGCAACAAGAAACAAACATGCAAGTAAACCCCACTCCCTCCAGGAGTCCTGAACTCTCCCTTCCATCCTCTTCTGGTCAGTGCTTAGGTAGTGCTCCTCTCCTGGTGACAGCCGTGACCCTTGACAGCCAAGGGGCCTACCCATACTGTGAGGGGACAGAAAGTCTGCTGTTGCCCCAGCAGCAGAAGCATTTGCTGCTGATCCTAGTCTGTCTGTTGAAGGCAGGGACTCCTGTCACCTCTCCAGAGACAAGAAACCAGGCCTGCTGCTTTCCTGCCTCTGGGCACAAGCTGCATACCTGGGAAGAGTAATGCATCTTCACTCCTCTTCCAGGCAGTATGAATTCCTGGGAAAGGGAGTATATCAGAGCAGCTCCAGGCCTTGATGTGCTCAGAGAGACAGTAATGGGAGGCATTGTTCGCTGGTCAAGGGACTTATCCAGTGTACGGGTGCAAAACAGAGGAGTCTGTGGGCAATGGGTATGAAACGGGGAGGCTGGAGGAGTTAGATGGCGGACTCCCTGCGGTATGATATTGTATCTAGAGGCAGAGTTGCCTGGAGCCGCTCCAGGTCCAGGTGGCTTCCAAAATCCATCATCTGGATGATACCTCCTTCCTCCTTGGAGCTGCCCCCTAACACCACACCCACTTCATCATCATCTTCATCTTCGTCTTGACTGACAAGTGCCAGCTCATTCTCATAGCAGAAGGCACTGGGAGGTGGGGGAGAAGGTAGGATAGTCATCTTGCTTTCTTGTAGCTCCCGGGCTGAGCAGTGAGGTGTGCCGGCTACCTCATAGGTCTTGTGAAAGCGTGAATAATCCACTTTGTAGTGGTTCTTCTCCTCAAACACAACTGGTTCAAAACGATGACCCCAAAGGATTTCACTAGCAAGGTAAGAGCTTCGTGCCTGTGTGGTCATGGCTGTGGCTTCCACCATCCCCTCCAGAATAACCACAATCTCAAAATTTTCTGTCTCCAGCTCCTCCTTGCCAATCCCATAGAGTGGACTCTCCTCATCAATCTCATGAACAATAATAATGGGTGAGACCAAAAATATACGATCAAGACCCACATCATAGCCCACATTTAGGTCCCGCTGGTCCAGGGGGAGATATTCCCCTTCCTCTGTCATGTAGGGCTTGATGAGCTGGGCTCGGACATGGGCCTCCACAATGTGACTCCTTCTCAGGTTGCCCACCCTCCACATGAGGCACAGTTTTCCATCCCGCACAGAGATGACCGCATGATGACTGAAGAGCAGGGTCTGGGCCCGCTTCTTGGGCCTTGCCATCTTGGCCATGATAGTGCCAATCATGAAGGAGTCGATAACGCAGCCCACGATGGACTGGACCACAACTGCCATGATAGCCAGCGGGCACTCTTCAGTCACGCAGCGGAAGCCATACCCAATGGTTGTCTGTGTCTCCACTGAGAAAAGAAAAGCCCCTAGGAAGCTGTTCACGTGCATGATGCAGGGCTTTAGGAGAGAGGGACCACCTCCCATCGCTGGTGCATTGAGGTCACCATGGAAAAAAGCGATGCACCAGAAGAGGAAGCCAAAGAAGAGCCAGGAAACCAGGAAGGCGGCCGAGAAGATCATAAGCATGTACCTCCAGCGAGTGTCCACACAGGTGGTGAAGATGTCGGCCATGTAGCGCTGAGACTTGTTGCTCAGGTTGGCAAAGTAGACGTTGCACTGGCCATTCTTCTTCACAAAGCGGTTGCGGTGCTTCCGCCGGGGAGCATGGCCCTTCCCATTCCGGCTGTGCCCGTTCATGCTGCCCAGTGCAGAGACCTTGTGTCCATCCTCCTCCGTTGAGACAATGCTGTACCTGGGAAGAGGAGAAACAGGTATTTCCATCAGAAATATGCAAAGAGTATCAGCAATCACTGGCATAGCAAGGGCAGGAGGAGTTGGTGGTTTCACTGCTTATTGCACCACGATGCCTCTCTCTGCTCTGCTCACTGATTCCATGGTGTGTGGTGACAGTGTTTATACACTTCCTGCACTCAGGACAATTCAGTTGCCACAGCAACATGTGTATCTTCCAGCATCCTGCATCCGAAGCCAAAGGTGTAATTTGGAGATCAACAGTCAAAATACTGGCAGTTTCCTTGGCAGAAGCTGCACACATACTTTCTGGGAGACATTTGGCCCTCCAGCTCCCCTCCCCTGCAGGCGGCTCTGACACTGCCCCTCACACAATGCTGAGACAGTTGCAGATACTCCTTAAAGATGGGGCGGCAGAAGATGCTCTGACCACCAAGGAAACTGAATAAGTACACTGAACTGCCAAGACTGCTTTGCGCTCATGCCTGCTGAGCTGCAGCCTCACAGCACTCTGGGAGTGTCTCCCTCTCACCCCATAATGTTGACATGTCAGCTGGAGTCCACCGGCATGGGCTTCAAGACACCCATCCATATCTCACAGCGAGGCAAGCTCTGTGGCTGGAGTTGTACTTCTTGGGGACATGTGGCTACTGCGGTGCTGCTGGAATCTGTAATTTCTGGTCCAGCACCATGCAGTGCTTTGCTTCTCCTGCGTAGTATTCTCTCAAGCACTGCCCCTATGTAAGGCATGTTTTGGTTTGGAGGAGAGAGGAGTCATACCTTGGAAGTGGAAAGGGAAAGCCCCTGACAGGCAATTTGAGAGGAATATACTAGAAGGCAGGCTGAAGGTGCCAGATGAAGAGAATCAGGCCATCCAGGGCAGCAGCGGTCCTTGACAGGAGGGTTACTCACCTGTTGACTCGGATGCTGCCCATAGCTTGCTGTATCATCAGATGTCAGGGGGCCACGGGAGCTGGAAGGGCACAGAAACTCATGCAGAGGCACTCACATGGGACTGGACGGCTCCAGGTTTCACCTCTGGTGAGCTGGGACTGGCACTGCCATTGCGAGTGCTCCTGGGCATGCGCCTGGCAGAGAAGGACAAAGCAAAGCCCAGTGAGAGCCTCCCCTGGCAGCACCATCCCAGTCCAGAGCAGCGGGCACAGGGCTCCCAGACTTTTGCTCAGGATGGGTCTGGAGGTCTCCGTGGGACACTGTGTCACAGCCTGGCTCAGGCAGGTGAGGAACTGATGGATGCAGACTGGGTTGCCTGGCCCACAGCCCCTGCATTCCCCAGCACCTTCTACCAGCCGAGGAGCAGAGCTGGCTGGTCACTGCTGTCCACACCAAGGGCACAACAGCTGAACAGCTCACAGTGCCCTTGCCCTGAGTCATCATATTAATATCAGAGCTTACACCAGGACAAGAGCTCAGCCAGGCTAAATACCTTACACACAAGGGCTAACACAGCATGGGTGTCCACAGCAGCCCCCAGGGATCCCTGTCAGCCCAGCTTGACCCAGAGGGGATTTACTTGCAGGGTGTGCAGAACATCCCCCCTGTTTCAAAGAGAAGAAGAAAATTAAGGGGTAGAGCCAAAACTGAGAAGTGGTGGGAAAGAAAGGCTTAGGAGTAGCCAAGGAGAAGCTGGTTAGAGCAAACAAACCTTGTGGCATGCCCTGCGTACTGCATCCAAGGAGCAGCTCAGCAGCAGAGTCCTGGGAGGATGTCCAGCAGATGTTATGTCCCAGTCCAGTCCTCCCAGAATGGAAGAACGGGGAAACCAAAGACTCAAGAGCTATCTGTTTGCCCAGAGCCGCTGGGAAGTGAAATGCAGTGAAGGGGTAATGACTCACAGATTAGGAAGGGCTTTGTACACCCATGCTAATCCTGCTCTGTAGCCTTTGGATTACTCCCAGCCTCACTGATGAGCAACCAGTGGTTGCCAGGTATGGGACAAATCCAATGATTTGGGGGTCAAATCTAAGGTTTAGAGCTGCTTGCAAGTGGTTGTGCACGCATAGGAGAGAGGAACAGCATGTGATGTCAAGGATAAAAAAGCTGGTGAGAACCATCCTTGTCTCATCATCAGTGCTGGAGAATGGGGCTTCATGTGGCTAAGGGAGCCCACTACCTTTTCCCAGTTAGGAGCACAGACTGGAAAGCAGCAAGTGAGGAGCTCCAGACATCACCTCTGATGGGATGAAGTTTAACCAGCAATTTCTCTTCCTGGTTGCTGAGGCAGTTTAAGCTCTGTGGCAACACAAACATGGTTCTTCATATCAAGCAGAAGACAACAATCTTGTAATCCACAACTCACTTTTTAGAGGTAAAAATGAGCAGCTGCCCAAAATTTTCCACCAGAAAAAAGCACTTTGGCACCGAATTCTCCCAGCTCCCACCTCCTCACCACCCTGGTCTTTAGGGAGGATCAGTTTGGCCAGATACAGGAACTTTTGCTGTGCAGCTGGGTAAACATGCAACAGAGCCTGAGGTTGGTAACCGGAATTAATCAGAATTGTTGATGTGATGAAGAAAGGTCACCTCATGCCCAGAGATGGTCCTGCTAGGATAAAACTAAAATGTAACTCCAGGGATTACATGGTGAATTTGGACTGCAGGGTCCCACATGATTTTGGAAGGCGACAAAAGTGGGCAGTTTAGGTATATCCCTCTATGCCAGCCCCAGTCAGGAGAGGAAGGGCATCCTCTCCAGCTGGCAACCTTCCTTAGCCACCCCGCACATGCCAAGCTCATCCTTAGCCAGCACTGACACCGATACTCAAGGGAAGGCACTGCCACAGCTCACACTTACGAATACTTCCCAGCTTCACCAACAATCCTCTTTTGCCAGCTGCAGGAACAGGTGCACAATTTCTAGAGACTGGATTTGTGGCCCAGACAGCAGCCAGCTCCAAAAAAAAGAGGAAATAGGAACTAAGCAGCTTCTGCTCACTGAAACCATGTGCAACAGCACCTGGATCTCTGCATCTCACCTTTCCCACCTCTCCGAGAAGGGGCAAGGGGAGCAAGATGAAATACAAGGACTTTGTTCATCTCTGATTGCGGCTGGTACAGCTATGAGGAGGGATGAACACACTGTCTGAGAGTGCTGCATCCTGCGTCGTTGTGCTTCTTCCTGGCTCCCACACAGGACCTCGTGTCAGCTGCAGCTGTGGCACAGCCTTTTGCACAGAGCCCACCACATCTGGACCTTTCAGCTCAGAGCCTGGGCAGTGTTTGCTGCTGGTTTCACAGTGCCCGAATGGAGTATCAGCAGCTAAAGTCGCACGACTACCTGCAACTGATATTTAATCACGAGGAAAGTATCTCCACAATGCAGTCTGAGCACACACATTTGAGAATGGAAAAGAAAATGTTTTTATTTACAGCAAATGGCTGCAAGTAGGACACCCGTGGTCTCAGTCCATACACTCATCGATAGAACTCACACAGAATTGCACTCATAGATATTTTTCTTCTTACAATTTGAGAATTTTGCTGTTAGATTCAAGGACCTCAGCAATAATGGGCAGAACCTTCACTGCTGAGGCAGGAGGTGGCTGATGGAACCATGGGCACCCATTATGATCTTGTGGGGGTTTTGCTAGGAGAAGTCTAAGTTGGCCTTCGCTGTCCCCAGGCAGGTCTGTTCTTAGGTTTTTTTCTCTCCAGGCTGTAGCTGTCCAGCTGTCCTTGGAGAAAAAAGATCTTCTGCTTCAGTCTCTCTATATTTCTTTCTGCATCCAGAGCCCACTGGGTCATTAGCTGGAGATGACTCTTAGTCTGCTGGACTGAGGACTCGAGCTCTTGGGCTTCCCTCCTCCGGTCGGCCAGGCTGGTCTTCAGCTGCTCCTGCTGGCTCGACATCATGTGCGCCTGGGTCTCTAAGCTGCACTGGAAGTTCTTAAACAGGCTCCTGACCGTGGCATTGTCCTCCCTGAGTATGTCATTGTCATGCCTGAGCCTGTCATACTGCTCCCTGAACATGTTGTATTCCCCATGAAGCATGGCATTCTCCTCCATGAGAACAACGTTGTCCGCCCTCAGGCAATAGAAAATCTCCCTGAGGGCAAAGTTCTCCTCCTGAAGCGCAAGGTTCCTATCTCTGAGTGCTTTGTTCTCCTCCCTGATCATCCTGTTCTGCTCCCTGAGGATACCGTAGTTGAGCTGCAGGGATGAGAACTTCCTGTCTCCGATGGCCTCCTTGTGCAACATGTGGGGCACTGCTCCTGTGGTGTACTGTGGATGCCCCACGTAAGGGTCATTGGCATGGGCCTGTGGGGCAGCAGCCTCCATCCCCCTGTGCTGGTCCGCACTTCTCTGGAAAGAGTCATGGGAGCCACTCTGTGCTGTACTGGCTGTTTGGAGAGCAGGTGTCCTCTGATGCCCAGGAAAATGTTGGGTTGGGCTGGGCTTCTTCTCTCCAGACAAGCTGTCGGACATTACCATGTCTTTGTAAAATGGTTCCTGCAACTCCTGACCTTCCTCCTCAAGCTCCAGTGTGTTCTTGGCCAACTCCACTTGTTTATCTTCCACCGTGTTAGAGTGCTTGGGAGTTAGGGAAAATGCGGTGGGCTCTCCCAGATCCTCTGTCTCACTGTCATCTGAGCTGTCATTGCTCTTGCTCTGGCGTGAAGAGTGCACAGAGTGGCAGGAGTACTTGCATTCATCACTATCGTCGTCATCATCATCATCATCACCTTCCAAGCCTTGAGATTCTGGTAAGACACTCAACATTGGTTCAGAGGTGTCAAGTGGACGTAACATTTTTCAGGGTGCTCTGGGCTGCAGCAGGCAGGAGAATCCAAATTATCCTCCTGGAGCCCAGATCACACAGGCTGGTGACACTGACAAAGAGTGTGCCACCTTCTGCAGCCGCAGTGATGGTTGTGGCAGAAGAGGCAGCCACAGTGATGGTTGTGGCAGAAGAGGCAGCCACCAAAATCCCTCTGTCTAGAACAGCAGAGTGTTGTTGTAGACACCTGGTTGTCTTGGCTCTGGGGGACAACTGGAACAAACCAACATTCCAAGGTCTGTGACGTCACCGAGTTCTGAGTTCCATGTGTGCGGAGTGGTCAGGAGTGGGGGGAGGACTCAATCAATTGCTGTCCTGGTCCTGGCTGGGACTGAGTTAATTTTCTTCCTAGCAGCTGGTACAATGCTGTGTGTTGGATTCAGTGTGAGAAGAATGCTGATAACACACAGATGTTGTAGTTGTTGCTAAGTAGTGGCTTACTCTAAGCCAAGGCTTTGCAGTTTCCCATGTTATGCCAGTGAGGAGCTGCACAAGAATCCAGGAGGAGCCATGGGCAGGACAGCTGATCCAAACTGGCAAAAGAGATATTCCATGCCATAGAAATGCCATAGAATTTGGAAGATTTACCTGGAAGGGGCCAATCACTGCTCAAGGACGGGCTGGGCATCAGTCAGTGAGTAGTCAGTACCTGGGTTATGCATCACTCATTTTAATTCAGTCCTGTTTGTCTTTCCCCTTCTAGTTATTATTGCAGTTCTTATTATTAATTTCTTGTTTGTTTGGGTTTTGTTTCAATTATTAAATTGCTCTTGTCTCTACAGACAAGGTTTACCTTCTCTCTTTGATTCTCCTCCCCACCAGGGCAGTGGATGGGGAGGGAGACAGTGGCTGAGTGATACTTGGTTGCCAGCTGGGGTTAAACCACAACAACTGCAAAAGCATTTTTTGACAGCAGCATGAACTATCCTCCTGGCTGTAGGACCAGGCCAGACCTGGGGACGCTGCCAGTGGACACAGAGCAGGTCATGAAGCCACCTGAGACCTCCAGCATAAAGGAGGGACAGGGACCACCCAGCCCCTGGCAAACAGCATGGGTCAGAGGGGACAACCCTGACCACAGGGTACTGAGACTTTGCCAGCAGCACGCTCAGGCCACTGGCATTTTGGTGCCAGGGCTCACCCTGGACACAGGCAGGAGTTACCAACAGCGCTTTGGCCAGAGGCATCACTCCAAAGCGGATGGCCAGTGAGGGGCCTGCACAGTGGTGCTGCCAATCTGATTCATGCCCTGCTGCCAGCTGGCACGGGGAACTGTTACTAATACCGAGTGCCACAAACTCAGAGTGGCACGAGCCAGGAGACAAATGAAAATACACACACTTGCCACTTCCACCTCAGCACACCCCCACAGTGCATGGTGCCACCATGGGAAGGACACACGGGCAGGCAAGAAGCCCCAGGCTGGAGGCTGCTATCACACTGGGGCTGGCATTCACATTAGTCCCCTGGAGATGCCACACTGGGTCACTGTCTCTCCTCAGCAGCTGATGGCCCAGGGCCACCACTGACATCCCTGCCTGTAAAATGGATGCCACCAGCTCAGCAGGGCCAGAGGCTCTACCAGGAGTCCAAACCCTACACAAACTATGGTTCAAATGCCTATGAAATGGTTCTGTTGCAGCTTGAAAACCTGAAACACAAACTAAATGAAAAGGGGAAGGCTCAGAGGTGTCTCCAGCAAAAGGGGGTGACATTCACATTCTGATCACACACTGACTGTCACATGGACAGGGGGGTGGAAAGCCTGGCTGAGGACAGAGATGTGAACCCCAGAGCATGTCCAAGGGTCTTCTCTGGAGCTTGCTGTGCCTCCTGGGACCCCCACATGGAGGGGGGAGCTGTGGGGTCAGTGGTGATTCCTGGGGAGCCAGAGGAAATCTCACTGGTGGGTGCAGCATGGGGCACCCTGGGAGATGCAGGATACTGCAGTCTGGAGAGATGTCTCTCCATCCATCTGCTCCCATGTCCCTGATGCATGTGAATACCCATGTATTTCAGGGCCTGAAGAAGCCCTCCCAGCACTGTGGGAAGCTGCTGCAGCATAGGCATTATAGCCACTGTCCTGCAGCATAGATGTCAGCCAGATGGATCTCTGGGCGCCAATATTCACCACCAGCCTTGTAGCATGGGCTGCTCTTCCTTCCTTCCCAGCAACTTTCCCTCTTCTGTGTCCTAGATTGAGCAATGAGGGGACACCACCATGGTGCTGCAGTCATCTCCACCTTCCCGTGTGACACTGTGCTCCAGCAGCACAAGCCATCACACCAGCCCACACTGCCACCCCGATTCAGCTCTGACCCCAGGCAGACACAGGGGGATGGGCTGTTGCTGTCCTTTTCTAAGGGATCTGTGGGCCAATAATGGCAAGACACTTGGTGGTGATGCAATGCCTCCATAGCTCCATCCCCAGTACACGGTGCAGCACCACACACATCCCAGTCTTTCTCCAGCCCCTGCCAGAGCGGATCATATATTGTCAATCCTTCCTTAAATTTGCAGTGGAAGAGTCTCATGAAACAGAACAGAAAAGTCCATGCTGAAGCACTCCCCCACTTCTCTTTTTATAACAACCGTATCTGGTGCTCTGGGATGTACACTGTGAACGACAACGATGGAAAAATCCCAGAGTATTTTTACACTCTTAGTCTTTGCTTTATCTGGAGTTGTCTGGCAAATGCTTCCCTCCTGTCTGTGGTCAATACCACAGCCACTGGTTGTGCTCTGCTTTGTGCCTTTATCCCCGTTACAGGCTGTGTAGCACTGGCTGGCTTTGAGATCAGCACCCACAGAGCCATCCTGCCGGCTCGGGCACGGTGACAACACAGCAGATGAGCTTCTCACCTCGTGGGGAGTCAGGACGGAAACACTCGCAGCCGAGAGGGGCCCTCTTTGCCTTTTTGCAGAGCCTTGGAGAACCACAGCATTTGGTTTGCCCTCTTCATTCTCTTTGTAACTCTGCCTCTCCTCCTATTCCTCACAAATATTCCCAGGGTTCATGCCAGGGCTCATAGGGCAACTCGGTGCCATGGGGCTGTCCTGCCACAAGAGTCAGCGGCGGAGCTCTCGCTCCCCCGTGCCAGCAGGGCTGGGTGCCAGGCGCTGTACGGGCACACACGAAGGCACAGTCACCATGCAGGAGAGTTTTACCATATTAAAAAGGCAAGTGACATATGGAAGGTGAGGGGAGGAAGCTGTAATCAACTCCATACCATTTTTATATACACACTTCTGCCTTTTCGTTCAATAATTATAAATAGATTAAGTGCCAACAGTCCCCATCTGCCCCTCCAGGCACGATCCGCTGACCAGTTTCCCTCTCCAAAAGAGGATTTTCTTAACACACCTCTGCCCGGTTTGTATTTTGGGGTGGAGTGAGAAGGGGGGATGTTTTAACCCCCCTGTGAAGCTCTGGAGCCTGAGGATGGGTAATATGAAAACAAAACAAAATGATTTGAAGTTAAACCATCTCAGTGTGTGACTCAGAGCTATTCATAGCTCCCTGAAGCCAGCTGCAGCAACGGAGCCAGAAGGATTCTGCCCGTATTATTATTCCAATTACCATCTGAATTAAAAGTTTGAGCAGTGATCAGCCCACATGCTGATGGGAGGGGGAGAGAAGAAAGCAAAGAGAGAAGGAGAGAAAGAGTGAGAGGGAATAAAAACAGATAAAAATGGGAATCACACAAAGGTCCCCGGGATGACAAAGTCGGGAAGAGGCACAGAAAGGTGACAGCATCACCTCCTGCCTGCTCCCACACCACCCCGGCGATCCCTGCTCCGGCTGCACAGTCCAGGCAGTGGCCCTGCAAGAACAGCTGCCTGCCCTCCAGGACCTCAGACTAGACTGGGGATACCCCATGGCGGGGCTAGTGGGAACGGCACTGGCCTTCACCCACTCTTCTCTGGCCAAAAACAGTCCGGGGGCACAAGATGCAGGGGCTGAGGATGGGCTGAGTAGGGCTATAAGGAGAGGATGCTGCTGGAGCGGCAGCTGGGGAGAAGTACCTTCCTTTTCTTGCTGAGTGAGGTAGGTGGGTGTTATTCTTTGTAGCTGGCATCACAGCAAAAAATAAATGCTCAGAGGGCCTCCGGCCTTCCCTGGGTGGTTTTTTGGCTAAAAAGGAGCAGAGCCTTTGTGGCAGCCAGGCCACAGACTGCGTCCCACCTGCTCCTGAGGAAACGCGGGGGCTGAGGTACGCCCCGGCACCCTGCCTGCCAAAACCATGCACTAGACCCCGAAGGATTGGTGCAAAACCCACAAGAACTGAAAAACTGAAGGTGCTGGGGTGTCCCTGAGGTCCTTACATCCCAAGAGGCTGCAGTGCCTCCTCAGCTTTCCAGCACAACTGCAGCAGTGAAAAGGACATCTCCACTGACCCCTCCATCCCTGGTGCTCCCTTCACTGAGCACCCTGCTCTGGAGGAGCCCTGATCAAAGGCCATTCCCAGCAGCATCCCTGTGCCTCAGCATCTCTGCAGCACAGCATCTCTGGCCAGGAGAGCTACCCACATGAGGCCTTTTGATTGTTTTTGGCTTGTCAGAGGACAAGGATCATTAACAGTGTGCAAGAAAAGGGAGGAAAGGGTGACTCACGTCATCTGCTTGCCCACTGCGGTCGCACTCCTGACAGGGCAGTACCTCTGCCAAGCACCCAACAAGGCAGGTGCCTGCAAATGGGTCAGAGATGATGACAACAGTGACAGCAGCCAAGGGTGAGCAATAACCAGGGCAAAGCCTGCTCTGCACCACCCCTATCGACAGAGGTGGCAGCCACTGCTCCGCACCTGACTGCTGCAGGAGAGCTGAGTTCCCAGCCTGGCCTGGCTGCTGAGCATTAACCCATCAGCGACAGGCAAAAGAAACAGCCTTCCCTCAAACCCTTTGTTACTCATGCTAACAAGGAGTCCAAGGAGCCCAGCAGAGCCTCCGTTCTCCTGAGAGGGTCCCAACTTCTCCCTTTCAGCCATGCCTGCAAAGCACCAGAAACAGAGCGGAGGGAGCACCCCAGGTAAGCTGCAAAACCATATTCTTGCAGAGAGCGGATCAAGTAGTTCACTACAGGTCTGTTGACTTTTGTTGCTGCAGCTTGATTTGCCTTGTTTAACAAATGCACCTGGAAGATGTCAAGCCTAAGTGCTGCCCACCTCATGCAGTATGGAGGACCATTGCCCCTTCCTTCACCTGCCCCCAGGCTCCCCGACGTGGCAGGGGTTGCTGTCGCAGACAGGATTGGACCGGGGGAGAGCGTTACAAAGCAGGACACGGCTGCTGCATTTGCACCCTGCTATGACTGTGATATCTCCCCCGCCATCCCCACAGGTTGCTGTCGCACCCCTGCTCCTCCGGGCTGCCATGGTCACTCCTGCTGGCATCCTGCTGGCTCACCTGCCTCTTGGCTGCTGGCAGTCGGTGCTGCCCACAGCTTCTGCCTGGTCACCTCCACCCAGACACCAGGCTCTTTCCTGGTGGTGGGAACAACAGGAACAGCAGAGAAGAGGATTTCTAAGGCTGCTGTGTCTACTCCCGTGGCAGGCAATGCCTCTTCCTAATGCCGTTGAGCTTTTCAGAGGGATGAAGTGCCTGTCTGTCCAGCCTCTGGGATCCCCAGTGCCCTTCAGCCCCTGCACTCACCGTGCTGCTGGCAGGGCTGCTCTATACAGCTCTCATGGGGCTTTACCTTCCCCTATAGCAGAGGCACTTTTGACATCCACTTTCTATGAGACTTCTTTCAGCTGGTCCCTATGCACAGCTGCTCAAGCAGGCTGCCAGCAGAAAGGGAGCAGGTGAGAGGAGAGTGGAGAGCAAAGCTGAAGGCAGGGGCAAGGAGAACAGGCAGTGGAGAGGCAGCCAGGACAAGGCCAGCGGCTCATTGTACCAGTGCTGGTGCCACTCCTCAGGAAGGGAAGGAGGTGAGGAGGGAGCCAAGGAGAGGTGTCAGGGTCATTTCATTGAACCTTTTGCAGGGGACAGAATGGGGGACGCTGCCTGCCTTGTTTTTGCACAGCACCAAGCTCCCTCTGAAGTGTTTCGGGAGAAATGTTGCCATAGAAATAAAACAGCCGTCCAGATTGTGAGGGGCAAACCCATTGCCATGGTGGCAGAGGCTGGCACAGGCATGGGCAAAGTGGCTGCAGGAGTCCCTGGCCGACAGCATGGGGCAGTGTCAGGCTGAAGGGTACCTTGTTCTCCACCCTCCGCTCCCTAATCTCCAATGAAAGCAGCAGTGGTGCTGCTGTGCCAGCGTGGCTGGTGCCAGAAGGTGGTGAGGATCTCCTCCCCAAATAAACCGGTGGGAGAATGCCAAAACTGTCCTGGAAGCAAGCTGCCTGCTGCCAGGCTCCCAGGAGGACAGGCACAGAGGTGCACGGGTCTCTGGGGCCACTGGGGCAGGGTCATATCTCAGCCAGCTCCCATCCTTCATCTGCCTGGACCTTGGCACCACCTTCACTGCTGGAGAACAAGCCTGAGAAGTCTGAGAGAGAGAACCACATCAAAGGCAACCCCTGCCTGTCCCAAGACAGAGAATCAACATCTCTCATGTGAAGAGTCTTCAAGACCAACCATTCCCATTCAAGTCACCTTGTTTGGGGAGGAAAACTAGTGCCGGTGCCTCCCAGGGCTCCGTGTGAGGCCCCTGTGTCCTGGTCAGGGGCACAGAGGCAGTGCTGTCATGGAGCAGGGATTTAGCCTGACTCAGTTTCACAGCCCTGCGAGGCAAGCGCAGACGGCTGCGCTCAGTCCTTGCCATTCACAGAAAAACGAGCGCCGGCGGGAGGCTGGGAGCCGCGTGCATGAGTGAGGGATCGATTGCTAAGACGCCAGCAACCATCTATTGATTCCTGGATGCACTGTTGGGTTAAGCCAACCCAGTGCAATAATGAGACAGGACAGGGGAACTTGCTGGGGGCAAATTGCCATTAACTGCTCCGCTCCGGGTCTGCACTGATGTCAGTGCACAGTGAGCACAGGTATCCATCACTGTGTCCTCCTCCCCATTGCTGGCACTCTCCCGTCAGTGATACCATCCTGGGAATGCAGCTGCTCCTGGGGTGGTGGCCAGTGGCTGAGCTTGGGGTGGCCAAGTGGCCAGAGGGGCCAGTGAGGACCCACCCTTCACCAGCCACCTCCTCACTTTCTGGGTTTCCTTGAAAACCACAGTGCAGGGCTGTCAGGGACAAGGACCACTGCCAGACCCCTACCAGCATCACACATGGGGGCACTTGATCTGGGTACCCAAACTGGGCAAGAGATGGAAGAGGAGAAAGGTGGAGGAGAGAGAGTCCCACTACCCTCCAGACCAACCCTCTTCAGCTTATTCTGTCTGTGGCCATCCTCATCATCCCTCCTCTTCCCCACCCTCTCATCCCTACGAGACTCACGTTTCCATCCTGAGACACATTTTCCCCTGTAATTATTATTGTCAGTGGCTACAAACAGGGGTAGCCACGTGCAAGGGTGTCTCAGGCTTCTGTGGGTGCCACTTCTGATGGTGAATGGAGAAGGGGCACATTCACATGCCTCCATCAAGACGTGCTCCCCATGCAGCTGCCTGCCCCCTCCCAGGCTCTGGGTGACCCTCAGCCCCAGGCTAATCTCCATGCCTCCCATCCCCTCTGGTGGCCTCCTCCTGAGAAGCCAAGGAGGACACAGAGCAGGGCTAGAGGGTAGTCTTGAAGCCACATCACCTCCACCACACATGCCCTCTCTGTGCGGTCACTGTCTGCCCTTCTCAGAACAACCCCCCAAAAGGGGGAATGGGAGAAGGGAGAGGCCTCTGTGTGCTTTGCCATGGATAGAGTCAGGACTGGGCACTGGGGACGGGATCTCGAGGCCCTTGGCAGAGGGATTTGATTGACTCCAGGCAATTTGCCCAGGAGGGAGGGCTTTGTGGGCTAAAGGTGGCACTAGGGATATCCAAAGTGACCTGCCAGCACCAAGAAAACTTGCCTGCCCATTCCCACTCTGGTGGGGATGCTGACCTTGCCAACAGGGAGTAAAGGCAGAGTTTCTCTGGCAGTTTGCTCATGGCTTCCTCCCAGACTCCTTTCACCCGAACCCAGCATCCAGAAGACCCTTTGTGTTGTACATATCTGGGGGTTGCTGGACCACCAGCAGCAGCATCAGCCATGCTGGGACTAGGAGAGGTGGAAGGCAAGGGACAGGGGGGCAGGTCTGGAGCCTGAAAGGCTTCACAGGCAGCAGGAGAATCAACATATCCACTTCAGCCCAAATTGCACCTGAGCATTTGGAGAACAGGTCTTCAGCTGCATTCTCCTCTGTGGACCAGCTGGGACCACCGCCCACATGGAGCAGGGGGAAAAGGTGAGAAAGATCCAGCCCAGGGCAAAAAACCGCCAAGAAAACACGGGGAGCATAAAAATGAAGAAGTCATCTGCAAAGCGACCAAAGTCAGGGTGGCAAGGGGCGGGGAGGGAAGTTGGGGAGGTTTACAGGCAGGTGCCCACCCCTGCCCCTCGGCCCGCAGCCACCCCAGTAGCTGTACATGCATATCCATGCACACAGGCAACTTTATTATTCACTGGCACGCTCACACGAAGCCACGCATCTCTCCCTAAGTTATATTTATAGCTGTTCCTCGGAGTGAACGCAAATGAAACAATACATTATTTTCCTAAGGGGGAAAAGAAAAAAGCCCTTGCCGGTCTCATGCCGGTGAGGGGAACAGCGTGCCCCGGCACCGCCTCTTACCCGGGTCCTGCCGAGGGCTGCCGCCTGCTCCAGCCGCGCCGAGCCAACATCAGAGGACGGGGAAAGCGGACAGTTTCTCCATCTCACCATGAAATGTCTCAGCCGGACCGGAGGAATCAGGGAGCTCTCTCTGCAGCCCTCGCTCGCCTCCAGCTTAGGTTTATTTTTTCCCCCCTCCGAAGAGCTACTTCTCTGCTGCGACCTGCTCCTCTCCTAACTCTGCCCTGCCCACGCCAGCGCTCTCCTCCTGCCTCTGCCTCTCAGAATTTTTTGCTCCCAGGAGCGTCCATCCCACGGAGTGCTGCTGTGCCTTCGTGGCTCGGCGATGGGTTCAGGTCTCCCCCTTCTGCCTGGCTCCCTCCTTCTCTGCCATTATTTGCCCCTGCCCCTCACTACTCCCCTCCTCTAGTCTCCAGATCCCCCCTCTCCCTTCCACTCTTCCTCCCTTTGCGCTCCGCTCCCTTTCCCTGGCTGCCTCTCCCCCTCGCTGATTGCTATGCAGTCTGTAGCTGAGAAGTCAGTAACTCTGTGGTAGGATCCAACAGCTTTCCGCTACTTTAGCCCATCCTCACATGTGAGCTCAGAGCTGCGGAACCACCATGGGGGAAACGAGAGCAACCACCGGCAGCAGGAATGGGATGGCGGGGCCACCAGATGCCCCCAAGGAGGTGAATCCTCCTGCTGGGCTGGTGCACGGGGGTGAAATATCCGCTGTCAGGGAGTTTTTTCCCACCTGGATTGGGGGTGCTGGGCTGACACCTTGCCCTGAGGAAGACCAGGCTCTCCCAGATGATGCAGAGCGTTTGCTGTGGGGCATTGCATCCTCAGCCTACAGAGCTGGGGATTTCCCTCCGGAATGGGTAATGCTGGGGACAGGAGCACAGGCATGGAGGGATCAGCCCTCAGGGCTCCAGGATGGTGCACAACTGCCCTGCCAGGAAACCTCTGGGACTCCATAGCCAGCAGCACCTCAGAGGCTTTGAAGAGGTCACTTCTTGGTGACAAGGTGAGAAGATGGGGTATTCTGCTGCAGTGAAGCCAGAGGCTGAAGAGAGCCCTGACCATGCAGGCAGTGGCTGTGAGCACAGGCTCCTGAGGATGGCCCTGCTCCACGCTGGTGTGGTTTGAGGACGTGGTTTCCACCTTGGTGTCTCGTCTGCTGTCCCCGGTGTTAAGGCCTGCACTGAAAAATAAAAAAAACATCAAAAAATTTCTTTCTGAGTCTCCTCTGGTCTCCAATCCTGCAACGATCAAGACCTTCCTTCCCAAAATCATCCAAAGATCCCCTGACACACAGGATGCCCCCTTGCACAACACACTGTGGGGCCTGCTGTCCCCCACTGGCATCAGAGAGCACTGCCGTGGTGAGCACAGAGCACAGCCTACTCCCACCTGGCAAAGCCCCCACCAGGCAAGTAAGTACAGGGCGAGTTTAGCAGCTCCATGCAGATGAGCAGCTGCAAACTAGGAGCTCATCCCAGTGCACCTGTGGCTGCTCCCTGCTGCTCTGGTAGGGAATCCTGGGGAGCTGCTGCACCTGGATGGAATGGGACCAGCCTGTCCATCCCCTCTGTAGCCATCCCTATGGGAACCTTGTTCAGCCGCACAGGGGTACTTGTTTTCCCAAAAGCCCTGTCCCTAAGGCCCATGGGGCTGCTTCCCAAGAGCTGTGGTCAGTAGCTGCCTATTTGCCCTGTTACAGAGTATATCATCCCTCTGGCACCATGACAGGTCTTTCTTCTCCATGCACTGAAGGGATGAAGATGCTGCTCAGACGTCTTGCTCTTTCCTGGAGCAGGCAAAGCTACCAAGTAATGGCACAGCCCTGTGGTCACTTCAGCTTCAGGTTGGGTTTCCTCTTCTCTGCCTTTTGCTCCTCATTGCTGGCTCCCCACCAAGACCTTGCCATGTTTCCCTCTGCCTGTGCAGCAGGAGGATGGATAGCCACACCTCGTGCGTGGTGTGGCAGCCCAGCACAGCCAGGAGGGAGCTGGCATTGATGAAGCCATTGAGAGGGACATGGGGATGTCACATCAAGGATGCCACTGGCCCCTCACTGTCCTTGTGCCCCCGAGATGCCATGCCCTGACCGCCCCATGGCCACCAGCCCCAGCAGCGGGGTGGCTCACACTCGCCACCCCCGCCCGTCTCCACCAGCACTGTCTTTAATAAGAAGCGTGGAATATTTTAGCACCTATGGAAAAGCCACCACAGACGGTGGTGGCAGCCGTTGCCAGGGAGACGCTCCCAAAAATAGCCCCTCTCCGCCAACCTTTCCCAATGCTGCTGTGGGGACTGAGGGAGGCAAAGGGATAGAAGGATGGAGGGATGGAAGGGTGGAGGGAAGGATGGATAGAGGGAGAGACGGAAGGAGGGAAAGAGAGATGGAGAGATGGATGAAGGAATGCTTGGAGGAATGAATGGTGGGGTGAATAGAGAGGAAGGGAGTGAAGGAGGGAGAGAGGGAGAAGGAGAGATGGGTTGAGGGGGAAGCAAGAGCTTCTAGAAAGGTGAGCAAATGCTGCCTGACCCTTCTCCTGCCTGGGGATGAAGACAAGCGCTACCTTCATGCCAGCAACTCCTGCTTGGACACATATTCCAGTGACACCAGCTAAGCCAGTACAAACCCTCAAGCCCTCTATGCCCTGGGCAGTTCTGTCTTTGAGTGTTTAAACTAGAGAACCAACTTTTGGACTCCTTAGCACGTGCCAGGCTCCCTTTACGATCCTCCTCCAACCATCCCATCCTTGTCCCCAGGGCTCCAGGACTGGCCCAGCCAAACTGACCTGGTCATGGAGGGCAGAGATGGTAAGACAGAGAGGTGGCCTATGGTGCTAACCCCCACCATGTTCCCCAGCCCCTCTGGGAATGCTGACCTGTTTCCCTCCCTCAGATGAATCCCTGAGGCTGCCCACCCTCCCACGAGGTCTGGATGCAGCCTGAGCCACATCCTGCAGCAGACATGGAGGGGGACACCCAGCTGAGCAACCTGGTAGCAGGAAACAAATGTTTTAGTGAGAAGGAAACACCGTTTGTTTCTCTTCTTTGCCCCTAAGGACAGGCGGAGGTGGGGAAGGGCCCTGGATGGAGCTGCTGCTGCCTGGCCCAGAGGCTCTGCAGGAGGAGCCTTCCAGACCAGCAGAGGCAGAGATGGAAATCCCAAAAATAGAACTAAAGGGGAGGGGGAAGGAAAATAAACCAAACAACCCCAAATTCTTGGTTTTAATGCCAAATCTCAGCTCAGTTGCCTCTCTGTCACCCTGGCGACATTCCTTATGGTCACCATGGAAACGAGAGGCATGGAGAGAGCATCACCGTGCAGGGTGGTGACAGTACCCGGCATTATTTTGGGAGGAAGGGAGACACCCGGCACAAGGCACTTTGCCTTGTGGCAGGGAGGGAGGAGGGAAGGCTTATTTTTACTTGCTCCCACTTCATGTGCCAGTTTTTTCATCCCTGAGTGTCTGGCTGCCCTTTGGCCTCCTGGCAGGTTTCCCGTGACCCTCATGCGTGCTGCACAGGGATGTCCCACGGGAAGTCTCAGCCCCACCACCATGTCCTAGCTGGGCGAGCTCGATTGGACTGCTCTTATGAGGTCCCTCTGATGGTCACCTCAGCTGGTGACTCCTGGTGCCACAGCAGGGGATAATGCCAGGGCTTGGAGCCGATCAGTTCTTCTTGGGAAGGTGCAAGATTAAGAGAATAAACCTTTGCCACCCACAACAGTCCTTGTCATCTGCAGGGGGCTTCTTTTCCTGGGTGAGACAAGAAGCTGCAAAGAGGAGTGCAGGCACAAGAGAAAAACGAGGCCTCTCAGATGTTGCACTGCAGAGGCTTGGAAGGGGATCTGTTGGAAGAGAAGACCCCAAATCTCTTCCTTCTCCCAAACTTTCCATCCCTGCTCCATGGCTCAAACCTCCCTCTGCCCACCTGCAAAAGGACCTGGAATACCCTGCAGGGCGACCAGGGCTGGGGCATGGCTTTCTCAGCACCTACACATGGTCCTGCAAAGCCCTGCTGCAATCCCAGGCAGCTCCACTCTGATGGCTGGAAACACAATTTCAGCCCACCCCTACCCTGTTGCTCCTTGGGCCATGATCTCCTTTGGTCTAACCTGCTCTTCTCCCACCGTACCAACCTCTGCCTCAGCGTCCTGGCAGGGCCATCCCCAGTCTCATGGAGCCAAGCAGGTGTTCTCCAACACAGCCTGTGAATCCATCTGGTAAAGCCCGATGATGCAGGTGCTGGAGCAACAGAGAGGGAAAACACAACTGCCAGACTAATGGGCAGGGAGGAAATGTATGCAAATGTATTCAGAAAGGGATCTGGTGGTGCTAATAGCCTTGTTAATCTTCTCAGAAAGCACCAGCAATAATATTTTCACACTTTAATCATTAAGGATTTTACTCCAAGCAAACCTGTAAGGACAGAAAGATACATGTAAGAGACAGCCAAGGGTGATGGCTGGGGACAGGGAGAGCAGCAGCCAGAGCCAACTCTGGGGTAAGATCAGGTGAGATCACACAACCCAAGAGTAACCAATTAGACCCATGGCCAGATATGATTTGTGCAAGGGTGAGCTGACAGATTAGAACACCCATTTGGTTTTATTAAAGCAACTTAATATAAAACTAAATAAACTTATTTATTTAATTTATTGTATCTGTTTATATTATATTAAAAATATAGCTCTTAATATAAAGTGATTAGATACTGAATATCTAATTGCTGGGTCTTGATGCAGATGTTCCCCCACTGTGGCCATGAGATCTCCCTATGTAATCACTTCTCCAAGGACAAGGTTTATGTGAACCAGGCTGGTCACCCAGGGCAGTTCTCAATCATATTAGAACTTTCTAACCGTCGCCACTGAGCTTCATTCTGTGAAATCTGTAAAACCAGCAGCAGCCACAAACTTCTTTCACTTGACGCACGTACTACGCTGTTTGTAACCCACTTACAGGGATCCAGGACTAATATTTTCTGTGAAGTTTGTTTCAGACCTTGGGAGGATCTTTTCTTTCCTCTGGGGCTGGGCTTTGGGATCCACACTGTTCCAGACGTGACACCTGAAGGCAGGGGCACCTGGATGGGCACCCACCAGGGAATAATGCCTCTGCATGAACTGCAATGGCTTGAGAATTCCAATCTCTCCTCACTTCTTCTGCTCCAGCAGACATGGTGGAGCGCTGGGGAGAAAGTACGAGAGGTTGGGATGGGGCCAGGAAGGGCAGAGGGCAGAAGGCAGCCGGCTGGGAACAGAACAGGGGTTAATGCACCCTTGGAAAATTCCCTGGGCAGCGTGGCCCTGGAAGGAGGGTGTGTCCTTAGGGCCAGACGACGGGAATCCCATCCCATCCCATCCCATCGCCTTTTCCCCTTTAACCACACTTCCGTGTGTAACTTGAGACAAGCAGGGGAAGAAGAAAGAGGAAGGGAAAAAAAAGAAAAAGGGGAAAATAGCGCAGCTATTCCCGCCTCCTCCTCCTCCTCTCCCTCCTCCCCGGCCAGCCTGGAGCCACGTCACCGTCACCCAGCGCTGCCTTCGGGGCTGCTCAGCCCGGGGCTCTCCAGGGCACAAAGCCCAACTCTCAGCCTAAAGCAGGGACAGGGAGGCTCCAGCCTGGGAGAGGGAAAAGCCACTTCGGTGGAAAAGTATCTAAGGGAGACATCCAGCCTGGCAGGGGAAAGACACCCGCACCCAGGGGAGAGGAGAGCCTGAACTTTGCTCCACGAGGGAGAGCTCTGTGCTCAGGGAAAGAGGAAAGTTGAGCCGGAGGAGTCTGTTCACACAGTTGAGGCTTGGGGGAGAAAAACTCCCTCNAGCCACTTCGGTGGAAAAGTATCTAAGGGAGACATCCAGCCTGGCAGGGGAAAGACACCCGCACCCAGGGGAGAGGAGAGCCTGAACTTTGCTCCACGAGGGAGAGCTCTGTGCTCAGGGAAAGAGGAAAGTTGAGCCGGAGGAGTCTGTTCACACAGTTGAGGCTTGGGGGAGAAAAACTCCCTGCAGAAAGCGCCCCACTCCCTTCGCCCCAGAGGAGAGGCCCCAGCACCATGAACATCTTCCGCATCCTGGGGGATGTCTCCCACTTGCTGGCCATCATTATCCTCCTGCTGAAGATCCTGAAGTCCAAGTCCTGTGCCGGTGAGTGCTCCCACGCCCCAGGGAAGGAGGGTGGTATTTCTTGGAGGGCAGCTTGATGCAGGGTGCAAGCAAAAGCGGGGCTGGAAAGACTAGTGATAGCCCATACAAACCGGCAGCCCTCCCCACTGGAGTCTCGGAGGGAAGTCATCCTCCTCCTCCACTGGGAGGTATCCCTGCCAGAAGGAGAGGGCTGTGTTGGAAGGATGTGATGTGGCAAGGCGCACAGCCTCAGGCAGGTGTTGGTCTTGGGGTGGTAAAGAGGAGGGCAGCAAGGCCAGCGGGAAGTGGAAAATGAACGCAAGAAGTTGTGGTGGCACCAGCAGCCTGGAGAGAAAGCTGCTTTGGATTGGAGGTCCTGCCAGTGATGGACAGGCGCCAGAGGCTGCTCCATCCTGGGGTAAGGAAATTAGGACAGCAGCTTCCTGCGGGAGGACGTTGCTCAGCGTTCATAGTTTCCTTCACAATAGATTTTGGGGTTAGTCTGCTGGGGCTGTGACCATTGTCACTGGCAGAGAAATGGGTGGGCCTGACTGCATCTCCCTGTCAGCAGGGACCAACCTCCATCAGTGCCCCTGGGCTGGTCCCTCAGGTCTTCCCTTCTGTGTCACATCACACAATTCCTGGTGAGGTGGGCAGGCAACGGGGTAAGGGAGGGAGGAGAAAGGCCTTTTGATGACAGTAAGGACTAAATTGGCAAAAGCAGTGAACATGCCCACTGAGTGCCAATCCCTACAGGCAGGGCTCGGTGGCATCAGCAGAAGCCTGCCCTGTTACCTGGAGACTCCAGCCAGTCCTGGGTAGGTCTAGAGCTACATCAGCACCTACACACCAGACTTGGCTCACAAAACAACATGCATTTATACAAGTGCTTCCAGAGAAGGCGTACGGGGAAACTACCGTTCTATGGGTCCTTCCCTTCATCTGCTTCACCTTCCTTTTGTCTCCCTGCCATGCAGGAATCTCTGGGAAGAGTCAGATTCTTTTTGCCCTTGTCTTCACAACCCGCTACCTGGACCTGTTCACAAACTTCATCTCTGTTTACAACACTGTGATGAAGGTAAGGAGAGGGCAGTGCAGCCACAGAGGTTCCTCTCAGCTCACCGTGGTTTCTCAGGGAGGTGAGGGTACCTGGTCACTAAGTGAGGTTTTCAGCCAGGACGAGTGGATAAAGATGCCTCCTTTGGTGTCACTGGCCCTCCATTGACCAAAAAAACCCCCTCACCAGTCAGTGAGTGAGGTGAGACACACTTTGTACCACTAAAACCAGAATGAGATTCTGTGAACCCAGCCTCGGCATCCTTGTACAGCAGGAACGTTAACAGAAGGCTGCCACCAAGCCAACCTCCTCACAGAGAGCCCCAGAGGGACTCAAACACATGTGATCCTCATAGTGGGAGAAGCTTTCCCTGACCACTAGAGTATCCCCAGCAGAAGTTAATCCTTAAAGCAGTACAGGAAAAGCATTCACCATTATCTCACCCTGGCATGGCCCCACCAGAACCAGACCTCTGGCAAAGCCATCCTCTCTTTAAGCACAGAAGGTGCAATTGCAGGTGAGGTCTTGCCATTTCCCTTCTTTCCTCCAGGTAATTTTTTTGATATGTGCCTACGTCACCGTGTACATGATCTATGTGAAATTCCGGAAAACATTTGACAGCGAGAATGACTCCTTTCGCCTCGAGTTCCTCCTGGTCCCTGTCACAGGCCTGTCATTTCTGGAGAACCACAGCTTCACCCCCTTGGAGGTAAGGAAAAGCTGAAGCAGGAAAAGGGAAGGGAAGCAGCAGCCTTACACCGGGCAGCAGAGGGAGAAGCATGGTGAATAGCTGAGATTTTTAACAGTAAAAGCAGGTAGGAAAGGCAAAGTTGGCTGGCTTTGAAGATGTTCAGCACTGCTGCCTCTCAGTCCCAGCACAGCAGGCTCATTTTCCCCAACTTCAGCAGTACTACTCATCCCACTTGCACATCAGTGCTTTGCCAAACGAAAAGCTTTGAGTCTTAACACGTATTAACCAGCACTGACTCCCCATCGCCTTCATTTTGCACCTCACAGATACTCTGGACCTTCTCCATCTACCTGGAGTCTGTGGCTATCCTTCCTCAGCTCTTCATGATCAGCAAGACAGGGGAAGCAGAGACCATCACGACGCACTACCTTTTCTTCCTGGGCCTCTACCGAGCTCTCTACATTGCCAACTGGGTCTGGCGCTATCACACTGAGAATTTCTACGACCAGATCGCTGTAGTTTCCGGGGTGGTACAAACCATCTTCTACTGTGACTTCTTCTATCTCTATGTCACAAAAGGTAGGTAAATACATTGGTATAAATCTGAAGTGTTCATTCAATACTCTAGCAATATATGGTGGAGCCGCAGCTTGCCATGTGTTAATGCTTGCATGACTTTATTCTTTGCTGTATTTGCGGTGCATATTATGCACCTAAAGTCCAGTTTAAAAAAACGTATCTGTTGAATGCAAGTGGGCATCACTTCTCACAAGGCTTTAGAAGTGCATGTGAAACAGCAGAAATTAAACCAGAGCTAAGCCTTGTTTAACCCCACTTTGGCAAGTTAACAACTGAGGAACATTTGATTCTACACACATTTTGAAAGATTATGAATCATGAAAAAAAAAAAAAACCCAGCAACTTAAGAGGGGGTAAAAATAGCTGCAGGCAGACAATGTACCTGAGAAAGCAACTGCAGACATATGGAGATACTAATAAGCTTACTTCTCCTTTGATGGGAAAGATGTAACATTGTCAAGAACTAATTCTGTAGGAAGATGGGCATCTGCACAGACAAGACATTCCTGTTTTCCGAAATCAAATGCCCCTTCCAGAGCCGTGTTTTGGTAAATGGCTACACACCAGAGCTAACAAGTGCACTAAGGGCATAAATCCTGGTAGAACACACTGTGGTTTGTCGAGGCTGAAGCACACTTTAAAACACCTTTGTATTGAGGAGAACGGAGTGATGGCTCATGTTTGATGTTTCAAGGGGTGGATTTTTGGTAGCTTCATGCAATAGACCTGCTGATAGAGAGGTGACAGGAGCACTGAGCAGGTGGCTGGCCTTGGCAGATTAAGACTTCCTTCTGTCATTCAATATTTTTGTAGCCAGAAAATTACTTTGTAAAACTGCCATCAAGGTGCCCCACGTCAATTCCTTTTTTTACCTTTTCTAAATTAATTCCCATTTTAGCTTCACTCAATTCATGTGTCCTGTGTCCTTCTTTATTTTGTGAGAAACCCGTACCCTTTGTAGTTGTGATGATGAACAAAAGGGGGAAAAAACACAACTGCTGGCTTTTAGTGTCACACCACTAGTGACAGAACTGCAAAATTTAGATGATACAAGAGGCAGAAGAAAAAAAATTGTCCCTGGAACATCACAGCAGGAAAAGAATCGCCTTTTTTTTTTTTCTTTTCTTTTACACGAATGTTCTGGATCATGGGAGAGAAATAGCATCTGAAGATATGCAAATGCTTTGCAGTCATTTATCTGAGCCAACAATATTATAACAGTTTGCATCTCTTACATTCTTTCAAAAAACCCAACTTTTCAAAACATTTTTAACACTGAGTTCAAACAAAAGGGCAGCAATGCTGCCAAAAGGCAAAAATGTGTTATATAAAGAAATGTATTAAATAAGACTTCAGAACCTATAACAAAGCATCGCAAAGGGATTTTTATAGAATGCTACTTCTTTTTATCTTGTTTTCAAAACTAGATGGGCTCCTTTCTGTTTAATACAAGGACATGAAACGTATCCTGAGGAAGCTTCCAGCTCCCCAAACCTTGTATTTCACAGAACAGCCAGGTCTGGGAGCAGATGGGGGAAGGAGAGGGAGAACCATTCAATCCATGCCCCTGCTCACAGCACATTGTTCAAGGTCCTGTCCAGTCAGGTTTCTTGGCTGTCTACTGGATGCAGCCTCTCTGGGCAACCTGTGCTGGTGTCTGACCACCTTCTGTAAAATATTATTTTCTGATGTTTAAGTGGAATTTCCTATTGCACTTTGCACTGTCACTGGGCACCCTTCAGCAGAGTCTGGGTCTGTCTCCTTTATTATTTGCATCAGGCATTTGTACGTAAGGGTAAGATCCAGCTCTCAGCCCGCTCAAGGCTGAACAGTCTCAGATGGCAGCCTGCAGTCTTACATCAGATGCTCCTGTGGTCCTTCTTGACTTACTCCAGTATGTCCGTCTCTTGTTCTGAGAATCCAGAGCTGAACCCACTACTTCAGCTGTGGCCTCCCCCAGGCTGAGTGGAGAGGAAGGCGCCCCCTCCAAGCCCTGCAGATCCAGAGGCCATTTGCTTCTTTGCCACAAGGCAAAGAAGAAAGCAAATACAAGCCGGTGGCTTGTATTCAACTTGGTGTCTACTGACACGCACCAGGGCCTTTTCTGCCAAGCCACTTTACAGCTGGGCAGCCCCCAGCACATACTTGTGCCTGGAGTTGTTCCACCCCCGTGGCAGGATGTCCATTTGCCTTCACCGGTTTCCACAGGGTGCCCCCAGCCCATTTCCCCAGCCTGGCATGGTCCCTCTGGCCCCACCTGGTCCACCAGGCACTCACTGCCCTGTGTGGTGCATTGTTGGCACATCACTGCCCTTCCCTGTGGCACCCCACAGAGACAGGCCCCAGTGCCCGCCCCCAGGCCCTGTACCAGGCTGACAGCCACCCCACCACTCATTCAGGGCAGTTGCTGCTCCATCCACCCACCTAAGCCTATGGTCCTCTGGCATCTTCCAGCAGCATCCTGCCATCCCAACTTTTAGATCAGATGGGGTGGGGCAGGCTCAGGAGCGTCTGGCAAAGACTATTTATTCAGGCCATGCTCTACTGCAAAGGGAGGAGAAAGCACTAAGGACAGCACGTCATTTAGAAAAGAAATTGAGAGGGTCCACACATGAAAAAATGTAACCAGGGAAGCAGAAATAGGAACCTTTTCCTTTAGCATAAAGGAGAATAAAATAGCTTGCGGAATCCCCTCTTAGCAGCAATGTTGTAGTGGTTGTCTCCCAGTTGCAGTTTGCAAACCTGGCACCCCACTATCCCATGCTCTAAATAGCAACTTAGAAAAAATAAAGTTGTTGAAACAATAAAACAGTTCATTCATTACCTTTTCTCTCTGCACAGTCCTAAAAGGAAAGAAGCTAAGTCTCCCCATGCCTGTTTGAAGACCTTCCAGAGACAACACAAATTCCAAAGACGAAGCTTTTAAGATCACAGCTTTCCTTCCCTGGCCTTTTTTGACTAACGGATGGCTCAGCCAAGTTCCAACCCAGTGCCAGGAAGACACCGAGGTTTGGAAAGCTGAAATGCTTTTCATCCATGAGACTCTTCCCATCCATTTTTTCAATTTCTTCTCACTTGAATTTGGTGCTAGTGTAAGTAGTGCTAGCCAATACTGAAGTAGTGCAAATTATTCTCTCCTGACTCTTCCCAGCATCTACCTCCAAAACACATCTCTACCCTGAAGCAGCGCAAGGAGTATAAGGGAAATTGTCACTCCCTTTAGTCCTTTGGCAAGTACCCATCGTAAAGGAACCATGGTACTATTGAGTCTGATAGCACAGACAAAAGCCACTGACCTATTTCTCAGGTGGCCACATCTGACACAGCAGATGCTACAAACTGTTACTTTAACTCTGTATGAACTAACACCCTTTGGAAAATTTAACTCTGCCTGACCCTCTCTCTATTCAGGTCCCGTAACATACAAGAAAAACACACTCCCATTGAATATGGATCTTCCAGTTCCACAATTATTCAAACATCCACCCCCCTGCTCACTCACTTTCAATTTCTCATATCCTACAGAGGGGGACAATTGAAATTGAAATTCAGGGGTTGCCAGAGGTGTTTCCATCTCCTTTTAATTTGACATTTAAGAACTGGGAAGAACAGGGGCAAAGACAGCTTTACATTCCAAAAATAAAGACAAAGTTCACAATTTATTGACAACAGTGTTTTTATTTATACCTACAAAAGAAAACAAGATGGTATCAAAAGGACAATTTACAAACTAAGAACAGTAACATAGCTCTTAGTATCCTGTGCCTGAACACCACAGATCTATGAATCTCTCAATTCAAGTCTTCATTAATACAACAGGAATGTGTTCAGAGACCAGCAGTTGTGTGAAATAAGATGCTGATCCCACACAAAGCCACTAACCCTTCCATGGTTCAGAGAAGTCCAAACAGTAAATTGTTTCATAAAGAGGGAGGGGAGGAGACACCCAACTCATCTGACACTCCCACAAACTTTTTACAGATTGAAAACAATGCAAACAACACCAGAGACTAATGCTTTATCAACAAGGGCCCTCCAGCTGGTATATGGAACAGAGCAGCAAGTACCAGGTGGGACAGGGGCAGCACATGCCACAGTGCATTCACACACTCAGCAAGTCTGGTTGACACTCTGAACTGAACCGAGATCCTGGACTTCAGCTGACCTCAATGGCAATAAAGCATTGCAAGACTTGGCATCGATGTTTACATGTGCACAAGTCCTCTCCAAAAGAAGTGAAAGCTATAACAGACTATAAGGCAGCTTTGGTGGTCCAGAGATCCTTATGAAAGCCAGTCAGTGAGATGTCCTACTCCCACACCTCTCAAACACATTTCTGCATTCAACTTGCAACTTTAAAACAAAAAAAGGAGGAAAAAAAAGGCTCTACATTTTCTTGTTAGGGAGGCCAAAGACAAATCAGTCAGTGCCTGGATAAACAAAATGTTTCTGGCTTTCACTTAACACAAGGAAAGGAACTTCCTGCCCATGCACTGGAATTATAAAATGGGATGAGGGACCTTGAGGTTCTGGAAGATCTCTCCCTTCTCCCTATCAGCAACCTACCTGTGTACTGCATCAGAAAAAAAGGCAAACAAAACGCAGTCATCCCCCAAAATTTTACGCTGGGAAGAAATTAAATCTAAAAAGAAATCATTTCTGTATAAGCAAGCTCTTTTCCAGGGCTATAAGAAGTTCCACTCTGCTACAGAAGGAGTGGGCTGCCTTGTTCATCCATATGCAAGAACGCCAACAGGAAAAAACCCACAACCCCCTGCACTCTCATAATGCAAAGAGCGTGCCTCAAAACCAGGAGATGTATCCATTCTTTTGTCATGTTATCAAATCAAGAGCAGCCAACTCCTGTTACCATTTACTGTCTCTGAACCGTCTGGTATTAGAAAGAACAAGTCAACAACATGCTTTACTAAAGGGGGGAACTCCCCTCACACCCACCTTAGCCTGTAAAATAAACAAGTTTTATTTACGTATTTACTAAAATTTCACTCTTCTCTAACATTTTCTAAAATACTACCTACCTGCAAGAGCTCAGCTCAAAGGGACCAGTGGAGCAAGGAAATGCACTCAAAAGCCAGAGAAAGCAATAGTCAGAGCAAAGTACAAAAGAAATAAAAGCTTCGAGAATCAAGATGCACTAACCAGCTCACTGCTTACCGCATGGAAAGGAAATCCCAATCAATCCCCTCCTCCCTTTCTTCCCCCTACTTGCCCTCCCCCCCCAGCCCACCCTATTCAAGTCTCTTAAATCTTAGTGTGGAAAACTCGGTCACATTTTATTAAGCATAGTGGCATTCAGAACATTCCCCATGGCAAAAGGAGTTTGTTTGTGAAGGGCAGACAAATAAGATACGCTGTCTGTCACTTAATTTCTGGCATCTCAAGAAAGACTCCTCCCAATAAACCCAACAATAGGAATTTAAGAGCAGAAACCAATTTAACAATAACCTGGCTTTGCATGTTTGTGATGCTGCAATTTAACAATTGCAGGCAAAGAACTTACTTGACTAAGTATTTTAGCAGTGGTACCCACAGCAACTATCAGGTTTTCAAGTACCAAATCCAAGGCAGGTTTGGTCTCTGACACTGGATTTTTAATTCCAACCTCCCTACTGCAGACTGCCACCGGTACTAGAAGATGGGACTGCAGAGGTGCAGAAAATGACAACAAATACACCTAAGGCATTACTCTGAACACCGCCAGCTCAGACAAATGAGGGGAGTTTTCCTACAGAAAGTCACCTATGATAGGATTACAAGCAGTAATAGTGAGCTATTAAAAAAAAAAAAAAGATTAGGAGAAGTGAGCATTGCTCCCTTTCATTCATATTTTAAGTGAAGTGCTTTTTGCCTCCCCAAAGTTTACCACCTCTCTTGATACTTCCTGAAATTAACATGTTACAGAATAGAAACTTCTTCCCCTCAAAAGAAAGTTTTCACACAAACCTTAGACACCAAGATGATCGAGCTGGGACCTATCTGCCTTAAACCCATTTCCTTTAGAGAAAATAAAATTTCCAAATTTATCAACATGCAAGACAAAAATAATAAATTTTCCAGTCAACTATATATATCTCTTAAAAAAAANTGGCAGGGGGCTGCGGAAACTGTTGTGACATGAGCGGCTGTGGCTGCTGGCCCGAGCGCCCCACCATCCCTGCATACTGCTGTTGGGTAGTGCTCTGTGAGGTTCTCCCAGCGGTGGCAGCTGTGGTGCTGGCACCATAGCCACTAGCACTGTACTCTGCAGTGCCATAGCCACTCGTGCCATAGGCAGCTGCTCCATAGCTCCCTTGAGTGTAACCATACTGGCTCTGTGCTGCCCCAAAAGCAGAATTTGGGCTCCCATAGGCACTGCCATAGGTCTTGTTGGCTCCGTTGGCATAACTGTCAGCACGCTCACGGTCTCTGAAGCCACCTGAGTCTCTCCGGCCCTCTTTCACTCCCCGGAGCCTCCTGTCACACTCTTCCTGGTACATCAGGTTAGGGTTGTTTACTGAACTGCTCGTTCGGTAACGAGAACGACCTCCTGGCAATGGATATATTAAGATTTAGTACCATGAACAAGTCTTAAACAATGAACTCTGGTACAATTACTCCACCCTTGGTCCCTCTTCTACATCCCCAATTTCGTCCATAAGGAGCATGTTCTGACTATAACTTCCCTGCACAATTGCACATACACTTCTTCATTTTGTTCAAGGTATAAACGTGAAGTTCAACAAGGATCCTTATATATGTGCTTGGAGACAAAGAAATGGAAGAAAATTCAGGACTAACTTGGGAATATAAGGAAACTTCTTCTTTCCGGGAATGGGAGGAAAAATAGTCCCTGAAGGTTAAGTCAACATATTCCTTTACTGATTTCAATTTTGCACATGCATCCACATGCATGCTGTTGCCTGTGCTTAAGTAGGAGCCATAAGGAATTAAAAACGTCAAACAAATTCAGCTCTGTGAGGACATTATCAAGAGAAAAAAAATTCTACTGCTCAGGTAAAACAGAGGCCTCTCTGTTGGGACAGAAATACTACATCTACATAATTTGTTGTGACCTTGAGTATAGAACAGCTTTAGTACTAACCTGTTTGCTATCTCAGACTTGCACTTAGTACTTCTCTACCCCCTTTTAATCTTCCCTCCCTCAAAGATGGTGAACCTATTTCCTGTGTAGCCCTTCTCCCATAAGCCTTTACCTCCACCACCACCTCCTCCTCCTCTGTGGTCCACAAGCTGCATCAGCTTTGGATTGATGGCTTGATTGGCTTCTTCCAGTACTTTGATAAGCTCCCTGGCTTGTTTCAGGTTTCCTGGTGTGAAGAAGGTGTAGGCAGTACCTTTGTTGGTACTACGTGCGGTACGGCCAATACGGTGCACATAATCTTCGGAGCTGTTCGGATAGTCGTAGTTTATCACAAATTTAACATCTTCCACATCTTGTGAAGTGCCCAGGAGCGAAGCACAGTGAAGGGGTGGGGTTGAGGAAAGGGGAGAAGAAGAGAGGACGTGCCAACGAAAGGTGGGGAGCACGAATGCAGGTGACAGTAATAAGAAAAAAAAAATACAAAATTAGTAATTGCATGGAATAAATACAAGACAGACTCATCCCAAAAGAGCAGAAGACTCAAATTTAAGACCATCAGGAACAAAGGTGAGCGTCCTGAAAAAGAGTAGTTTTAAAGCAGCTTTGCCCTGCACTCAAAGCCATCCTCCCCAGAATGCATTTCTCTGTCTTTCTGTGTCAAAGACAGTGATGTTTGCGAATAAACTAATTGAATTTTGGGGTTTTTTTGTTTTTGTTTTTTTTTTTTTTTAAACACAATCTGTAAAGTGAAGATGTTACCATCAGATAGAACAAACTGGGGTGGAGGAAGGGCAGAACTGCCATGGTAAAGCTTTTACTCTGTTGGGAGAAGTCTAACAAAAAATAACAGTAATGAGATCACTTACCTTCCACTCAGTAACATGAAATAAAAAGCAATCTTAAAAATATTTATTTTTACAATCCTAATAAAATACAGTGAACTAATTTCCCTAGCCTAAAGCTTAAGGCACTCCAATTACATTAGTATTATTCAGCCAACTCATTAAAAATTATGCAGACCTAGAATATCTTAACTCAGCTTTGTAGTTATCACCAGAATGCATTGCACTAACATTTCGCTGTGCTGCTCTGTCCAGTTCTGGCAAGTTTGCGTCATTTGGACAATCCTGAATTCCAGTAACAATTCTCTACTTCCAGTGTCAGATGGAAGCAGGAAACAAAATGATCAAAATGGCTTTGCAGGTAAAACAATATTAAAATTTAGGAATCAGAATTGTGTGCTTTACAAAAAGACAGACTCTGTAAACTTGCAGGACAGAAACAGAGTAAATGTTAGTGTAACGCTTCAGTGAAAGCACCTTAAGTACCAAAAGCACCTATTTCCTAGAGTATACAATATTTTCAAATACACGGTTTTACAGTAAGTGCCCTAACAGCTCCTAAAAAAAAATTTTAAAATCTGCATTTTAACAAGAATATTCTGAAAATATCCAAGATAAAACACAGATTTTTGTGATTTCCTTTTTTTTTTTTTTTTTTTTTTAAAGAGAGAAACATTCTCTGTTTGTTACCAGACCGATGCACACTCCCTCCTCCTGTGGGAAACCGCTGCAGCCGATCCCGTCTCTTTGCCTTTTATTTTTGGCGGCCTCCTTTCGAAAACTCCGCCCTCTGACACGGGACCACTGGAGCGCGGGGAGCATGCATCAAGGGTCCGTGGCAGCGAGAAGTCCCCACACACGCTCGCTCTGTGAACTGGCTTAGACGCTTCTCTGTAGCCCCATTTGGTTGTGAAGCGCCGGAGAACCTGGGTTCAGGTAAGTTTCAGGTCCTCCAACGCTTTTTGTCCCCTATTTGGGGCTCTTAGGGGCAATTGTCAAAAAAATGAAGATACAAAAATTACATCCAAAGGGTCAGACTGCATCTATTGCCCAGACTGCATCAATTTCAAAGGAGTTGGTTGTAGGAAAAATAAAAACATGAGGGTTGTAGTGACAAGAGGGGGACTTTATGTCTGTTTCTTATTACAGCAAAGGGGGGGCTCCTCAGTCTTTGCTGACTCCAAAGTCCTGAATCACACCAAAAAAAAGGGAGTGAGAAGGCAGGTTTCACAGGGGGCTGCGCGAGTCTCCAGCTAGGGTCCTTGATGCAACAGTTTTTTTAAAAAGGAAAGTGAAGTAAAGACAGGAGTACGTGTGACAGATTGCATCTTCACAGCCGGAGCATAACTAGACTGACAAACTCCAGATTACATGGTCCTCAGTCAGTCCCATTTTGCACATCCAGTAGCAAGTGACTTCAATTACCAGAGAGGATACAAAGATGTGCTTTCCCGTCAGAAAGCACAGGGAATTGTAGCTACCAATGTAGACAGAACTGACTTGACTGGGGAGGAGCAGGAAGAATGAGAAGGCAGGAAGAGGAAGATGCAAGGGTGTTTTCCAGACTAGAAAGTGATCCTGGTAGAGCACACAGCTCGCTGAAGAAAAGACCAGAGTGCGTACAAGACTCGGCTTCTCCAGTCTAGCATGCTCCAAAGTGTCTGCACACACTCGCAATCTTCCTGCACTTTTAGAAGATAATGCAGCAGGATCAAGAACTGAGACTGTAAATCATTTTTTACAGCTACCTGGGAAACATTCCCTTTGTCAGATCATCAGAATACCCTATGGCACAGACAGTCTCCACCTATTAATTGGGACAGACAAACTAGCAAACATGCTAGTCTAGAGAGCAGTTTAGACCATCATTATAGATGGGCCCCCACCCCTGCACTGAGAATGATCTGCAGCTGATATCAAAGCTTCTGTTAAAGAAAACAAAACAAAACAAATTCAATGCTTTTAGTTTAACAGATTGAACAAAAAAAATAAAGTAAAAAAAAAATAAAAAAATCAGTGCAGAGAGAGGACCTCACTCCAGGGAATTATCACAAAGGAGTTATTACGGGACTCAGAACTTACCTGGAAGAAGCTTTTTTGAAACCAATGTTCCATTAGGAAGAGGGAAAGCCCTGGTGACTCAGCCAAAAGGCGCGCGCCCCTGTTTTATGTTACTTAGGTAGAAGCCTTCACTTTCCAGGATCTTGGAGGAAGTCGTCCAGAAGTTTGCCAGTTAAGTGACTTACTTTAAGCAGCAAACTCAGGGCCCCAAAACAAGCAGAGATGTTGTT
The DNA here is from genome assembly GCA_013396735.1 of Grallaria varia. Taxonomy (NCBI): domain Eukaryota; kingdom Metazoa; phylum Chordata; class Aves; order Passeriformes; family Formicariidae; genus Grallaria; species Grallaria varia. The sequence continues at coordinate 475,598 of VWZG01010396.1, forward strand.
CAGTAACAAGAAACAGACTCTGATACCTTTCCCCCTTCGCCTGGGTGAAGTGGAGGATGGGAAGTGGGAAGACTGTTTTCTGAAGTGTTATCCAATTGAGTCGTTTTGGGGGGGAGTGGTTTGGTATTTTTGAAAGGGGTGAGGCTGTTTTTAATGTCTAGGCAAGATGCACAAAGAAGCTACCAGCACACAGCAAGCCTGTTTAAAAAATGCTGCTAGAGAAAGCAGCTCTCTTTCATACCAACTGGTTTCAGGCCTCAGTCCCTTCTCCCAACAGGCCCAAGTTCTAACTGCACAGGTCCAGACATGACCCTAGAGGGCAGAGACTGAAGTCCATGTAATTACTTCCTGAGGAAGTGCTGGATGTTTTTTGAGGGGGGAGGGGAAGGCAGGGAGAAGGTTGTGTGAACAAAGGCTGCCAAGTCTAGTAATGGTCTACCTGTATTAAAGTGACCATATGATGCACATCACAGCCACCCTTTCAGCATATGAAGAGAGCTCAGGTAACTGAGGCTTTTAACAAACTAGATTCTCTGAGTTAATCTGCACTGATTTGCAGTAATTTTGTCTAAAATTTACTACAATGAGACATTGATCCCCAAGTAGTTTATCTTCTACCAAACTCAGGGTGGGCAGAGTATTCAATGTCTGCAATTAAACTCAGAGTAGTTCAGAAGTCATCCTCTTCTTCTAGGGTGGGCAGATGTGTAAGGGCTGTGCTCAGCACACCATGTTTCACAATACATATATGCTTATTATAAAAAGGGGGCACAACTGATGCACCCAGACAGATCATTTTCATATCACCAGAATAGAGCTGTGCGATTTTGATTCAATTACATATCTGGGTAACAAGATGTTAAAGGCCATATATCATCTCAGTGGTCCTGCCTAGAAGGAACACAGAGGAGGGAAGGTTAAATGTCAAGACCAAAGATCTGGAGCAGCGCTTTCTCAGATGTCAATACATCTGATGGGTAAACATGCACGTACACTGGGGTTGGTATGTTCAATCTGTGGTGTGTCATATGGGGAGAATATTAACTATTTGCTGTCGAAATGCTCTCCCCACAACTTCCTACTTGAACTTTATCTGACACGCTCTGAACTGAGAGCAATCCACCCCTACAATCCAGCAAGAAAAGCTGGATTTGGGGAAGAAGTGAGTGTGGTGGAAGGGTTAGGTTGCATAATTGGACGTCTCTTCTCCCTCTTGGCGATCGATTGGTCATGCCTAGGCCTTGCTGCAGACCAAAGCCTGTTCATTAGGAGCAGGAAGAGACTTTGAATATGAAAGAAAAAAAAAAGATTAATGTTAAAAAACGTATTTCACATGTGGGGGAAAATCACGCTTTGAATTTTTTCTTTTTCTTTTTTTTTTTTTAAAGAAAACATTTTTCAGTCCAAAGAATAAAAATATGCAGCAGTAGGCAAGAGTGGTCTATGTGTACAAACCTAGCCCACGAGATGCAACGTCGGTAGCAATGAGGATAGGAGCCTTTCCAGAACGAAATTCTGTAAAACAAAGCATGCTATGAAGTAAGATTTTTCCAAAAGATTAAGTTACTTGAACTTGATTTACACTAAATGCTCATTTTCCAGAAGCTAGGTAAGATGGATCAGTTCCAGAAACCCCAGCAAGTCAGGATATAATGCCTCAACTATTTTCCAAAATCCAGCTCTCTGGATATACATATCTCTTCAAAAAAGAAAAAAAAAGAAAAAAAAAGGACAGGGTTAATAATGTGA
>VWZG01010396.1:487944-537622 GCA_013396735.1 Grallaria varia
CAAATGGGACTGTCGCTCTCCCAAACCCGCTATTACAACGCACCCCACGCCCCTTCGGCCTCTCCCCATCCCCAGGCCCCCAACGCGGTGGTTCAGTCCCCCCCCTCACCCCCCGGCCGTGCCGAACCCCCCCTTACCCGCCGCGGTCTCGGTCACGGCCCCGGTCCCCGAAGCCTCTCATCGCCCCCGGAGGGGTCGGCGAGAGGCAGCGGAACGCCGGCCGTGGGGACGGCGAGGGGCTGGGGGTACGGGGCGAGGGTCCAGCCAGAGGCGGCTGCGCCTCGGAGGACTCGCTTTGCGCCACCTCGCCTCTTTGGTGGGACACAAAAGGAGAAGATGTGGTCGGTGGGTCCGAGACCCGCTGGGCGTCAGCGGCCGGGACGGCGGGGCTCTCGGTCGGCTCCAGGGCCCGGGCGGTGTGGAGACAGCAGCGTCTTCTTCCTCCGCGCTCCCGGCACAAAATGGCCGCCGCCACCCCGGCCCGCTCCGCTTACGTTACGGGCGGCGCGCCGAGACACCTACGCCTATTCACGGAACCCAGTTACGCAGGAAGCGAGCGCGGCGAAACACCGCCCCGCGCCGCGGCAGGCGGGCTACGGAAGGTGCGTAGCGTTCTTTACTTAAGGACGGGGCCCGGCGTGAGGAAGCGGAAAAACGCTATTCCCCGAAGTCCGCTGCGCAAGGAGCGCGCGCTGTGACCCCTCCTGCACGGTGGGCAAAACCCAGGCCGAGGCGCACGTTACGTAAGTGCATGGCGTACGCAAGGTGCGTAGCTCAGGACGGCGTAGGGCGGGAAGAGCCCGTGCGCTTGCCGTAACATTCTTTCGCGGACCTCGCAGGCAGGGCCAGAGGGTTACGCTGATTGCGCAGCGGGTTTGAAGAATACGGCCCGTCGCCGGGCCCCACGGAGGTGGCGGCGGGGCTGGGGACGCAATGGCGGGACAAGAACGGGACGACGGGGCGGGAGCGGCCTCTGTGGCGGCTCTGGGTTGTTCCTTATTAGTTTGGTAGGGAGGTCTTGACGCGGCGCTGGGGCCGGAGCAGCGTGACAGCGGCCATGATGTTTGCTGTCGCCAGAGCGCCAGCAGGCCGGGAGAGAACTCCCCCGCTCAACCAGAGGCTCCTCGGTGAACGGAAGAATAATCCATGAGGCGATTATGTGGCACAGGCCATAAGTTGTGTCTGCTGTGCGTGTGCTATCGCCAAGGGGGCCGTCAGTGTGTCCCCTGGTGGATGGTGGGGTCACCCCAGCCAGGCCCAGGCCCGGCCCAAACCGGGGCTGTTCTATCCCTGGTGCTTTCTGGGCTGCCAGGTTATCGAAAAACGGGTATGTTGGCAGAAGAGAAAGTGAGCCTCCATTTGTTTCAGACCCTTGAATTAAAATAACAGCCTGGAACGACACAGAAATCACTGTTTCAGTTTTTATGTGCTGTATGTATGTATGGCATCCGTGAGAATGCAAAAAGAAATCCAAGTCCTTAAAGTATTGGAAGGAACTCGGGCCTTTCTAAGGGGGTAAGTAGGGAGTAAAGTGACAGGGCATGCATTCACTGACACCAGGTACTTGGCCACTGGATATGAATGTCTGGTGTGGGAAAGAAACATGCAAAGGACTAGACATTGCATTAAATGACAATGGCTAATCCATTCCTGGCTCTCCCAGATCAGCCAGTCTCCCTGCCTTCATCTCTCTAGACTTTTCATCACTGTGAAAAATAGTGCTTTACCTCAGGAAAAATACCAGCTCTGTTAAGAAACCACTAAAAGAAGCCAAGCCTTCTAGGTCTGTCACAAGGAAAAGCCTGGCTGCTGTGTCAGGCTTCTCTTGGATGATTCTCTGACCAAAGTAGAGACCAAAGTTAGACTCATTCTAATTACGAGAGGACTAAGTAAGACCTTCCCTTATATATATAAATTGTTTATTTTTACACTCCATGAGCATTGGAGGTTATTTTGTCCCCCGATGCCCCATTTCTCTATTCCCAGCTTCTCCTTTTGCCCCCCCTATGACCTACATCTCTGGCTAGTTGGGAGCTGTGCCTGTGCTGCCTGGCTGCCTCAGCAAGCTGAATCCTAAGTGCCTTTCCCTCACTGTAAGTGCTGGTGCCAGCATTTCCCTCCTATCCAGCCACTGGATTTGTTTTATTCTTTGTAATACTGATGATGATAATGATAATAATAATTAATAGTAATCTTAAGTATTTTTACTTATATCAGAAGAATGACAAGTCAATTATATAAAGTTTGTTCCTTTAGAGAACTAGACAAAAGGTTTAAAACGGTGAGTTGCACCCAGATTAATTATCACATGAAAGATAAATGGGAATATTGAGAGAAGGGTTTAATTCAAAGCACCCAAACATAATCACACCTCTGTTCTAATTCATAGTCTTTATTTTTAACTTTAGTAAGAACAGTTGTAAAACATTCTCTCCAAAAAGTAAAAAATGCAAAATAAAAATGTAAACATCATCTAGTCAAGATAAAAATGCCCAAGAACATATTTTAAAAAGTACTTGTTCTTCTGCAGTACATAAGAATCCATGAAGTTCCTGGGCTGTTGCTCCTCCCACTGCCTTTTCCGTCCATTTATGGCAATTTTATAACTGAGTTTATTCCAATTCTTCTTTATTTCACTCCATTAAATTCTAACACTTAGACATTCTCTTTGAAATAAACTAAGAAAGAGTATGTTTAATCTCATGTGAAAGGACAGCTTTGATTTTCACAAAACATAGGAAAAGGATTGGGAGAACAGTTCACAACCTTATTCTTTAAATCTTTGTCTGCTGAAAGTTCAATTGAAAAATGAAGACCTTAAATGAACCAACAGTAGAACTGAACTGTACAAAGTTCATCCCAGTGTTTTCCCAAAATATCTCAAATAGTCCCCAAAGCTAGAAGTGCATCCAGGCAGTTGGTGGCCTTTCACAAAGCTTCATCCCAATCACTCAGCAGTACATTTACATAATTTTTTACCTATTCTTTGGCATCCCCAATTCCTCCAGTGGTTATTGCAAATGTGGCTTCATTTTCAGGCATCTCGGGGCTGGGAAGAAAAAAAAACAAACAAACAAGAAATTTGTGGGTTTCTCCATGTTAAATACAGTTGTGAAACAGTCCCCAAAATGCTGTAGGTGTAAGCGACCTAGAATACTTCAGTACCTTTATAACAATGTATAAACTGTAGAACATGATCAATATCACCAAGATCAGAAAATATGAAATAACTGTGTCAGGAAAACTTAGTAATTTAACAGCTCTGGAATTTTTCTGCCAAGGGACCACCACTCTTACCAAACTGTTTCACGGTCCTCTTAAAGAGCTGATCATCGAGTAGGAGTTATGATGAAAGATTACATAATTTAAAGTATGCAATGTGAAAGACAACTTTAGTTAGTTGTTTAATCTGTTAATTAGTTTGTCCTTTCAGATTGTCTCCAAACTTACTATCCAGAAAGTTTCAGTACCTTGAACTTTATCACTTTATGGTTGCTCATAGAACAGGTTTCTTGATGTGAGGGAAAGGTGGTTTACCTGTCATATATCTTTGCAATACGCAGCTCCCCTCTGCCTTTCCTCAGACTGATCCTGGTAGTTGAAGCATGAGCAAGGATGTGGCCTCCAATGGGCTTTTTTGGGTCCGCCTGAAAGCTGAATTAGCAAGAAAATTTGGTGATTCACTGTGCAAATTCCAGAGATTAGTACTGTGATTAACTGTCAGACAAGGCCTATTCAACTCAGTAATGAATAATAAATAGGTAAATACATTGAAAAAGGACTTTAACACCCTTGCCTCGAGATAAGGTATTCAAATGTTCACTGCTGGCATAATTTTCCTCTCATTAAATTCAAGAAGCTCAAGAAATACACACTTTAAACATGATACATAAGCTGCTCCAAAGGAAAATGGAATGCTTTTTCACTACGTTTTGTAGCTCATTCTCTTTGTTCATGTTACAGAGAAATCATACGAGGCAGCAGATAAAAGTAAAAAAACGTCATTGCAAAAGCTGAGAGAAACTTACAGGTGTCATCCATGAATGATTCCTCATACCAGAGGCACCAATGACCAATCTGAACCTTAATTTCAGTGCCACTTGCTCTATACAATCTCAGTTCTCATCTCTGTTAAATAAGTATTATGAAATAGAAGATTTTTTTTTTTTTAAAGAGAGAGAAAAAGTATCTTACGTCATAGTTGCTCCTGGGTCAGCAGTCATCTGGTTAGTCACAAACACGGCCACGTTATATTCTGCAATAGAAAACAATTCAAAGAAGGTAGACTATGTCCAATTAAAATTCCAAAATATTCTCCCATCCATGGTAAAAGCAACTCTGCTGCAGAAGCACTTCCAATTTCAAATGAATGAGAAGCAAATATTCTTTATGGCTGGTGGCTGCAGTTAATCAGGAGGCAGCCTGAATTTGCTCCTGCATGGCTTCAGATGTAATATGCCAAACATGTGCACTTTTCAGAATTCCAGTGAACAAGTCTTTCTCAGTTCCCATCTTTTCTGTTGGCTCCCTACCCTCAGCCCGCTCTCCCTCCCTTTCTCTGTTTCCCTTTTTTTTTACTGCATGGGAAAAAAAGCATTTACTCATTACTCATCAACATTTCTGAGGCATTCCCAAGAGGAGGAACTCTATTCATCCTGTCATCATCCCTCAGAGCATTGCAAAGTCTTGGGGAAGCAGCAATGGGCATGGCTTTTTTATCTGCCTGTGCTTTCATGCTTTTTTCTATTCTTTCTTTGGTATGTAGACTGTTGAAATTTGGGGAAGACAATTTCTTTTACTGGATATTTGTTCAGTTCCACAACCTATTCTCTCATTTAGAACTTGACAGTATTTCTAGAAAAACTCTAAATGCTGAAAAGTTCTAAAGTTTTCTCAGTCTGTCATCTTGAAATAATATATTTTCAGTCTGATCTTTTTGGTAATTGACAGAGGTGTAAAGTGAGGAAAGATTACAGGGCCGGTGCCTGATGGATAATACACTTGGACTACTAGGTGGTTTTGCTACCAGCAGCTACTGCTCAGTGACTCCTGTCTATATCTTCCAAATCTTGCAATATTTCCCTTACCTTCTGATATTTTTTGGAGCCTTGACAGCATCTGAGCTAGTTTCTGTTGTCGCTCAGCCAACTCTCCACGACCACTGAAATCCACACGGAAAAGTGCCATTATGGAGTCAATGATCTGCATTGTAATTATACAGGTAAATATAGTGAAAAAAATAGGCAAACTTATTCTGAAAACAGTAAGCCGACAAAAACAAAACAAAAGTATGGTACCAGTAGCTTGAAGATACCAGCTTCCTCATGGAACTTGGCTGCTACATAGTCAAGCAATTCCATCTGATGCTCACCTGGAAGGAAGGAGAGTTGCCAAGTAAAATTAGGACCAGAAGGAATGGTGAAAATCTTCACAATGAAACTATGCATGAAGACAACCTTTTTTGTTAAGAACTGAAAAGCAATATAAACATTTCAACTTGAATTAAATGACACACAGGACTGGTTTTAATATTATTCATGTTTATATTGTGTTTTCAAAGTAAAAGTCCTATTTAAAACTTCCTTGAAGTTTTAAAGCACTGTTTTGTGACAGAGAGCGTTGGAGCTATTGATAACCTGAGAACTATTAAAAAGGGTACCTTAGAGAGAAATCATAGATAACACGTCAGTTGCAATAATGTTCTTACTAGTATATGCCCGTGCATACAGCACATTGTCAAGTACTGCCTCGTGGTCAACATTGAAGCGATCGGCAATGTCACGAAGACGGTCTGGTCGGCTGACATCAGTCAGAGTTAAGGATTTCTCTTTGTACAAACCATGCCCTGAAAATAATAAAACTTCATTCCAAAATAGAATTAAGGGGGGGCTGGAAAGAAGAATATTTATTTTGATCCTAGAGAAGACTGAATTTCTCTCTTCACACTGTCCCACGTACTCTAAAGATAGCTTAAGGCTCACAATGATAATTGTTTTGTGTTTAGGGTTTGGGGTGGGGGGTTGACATATGGATGTCTGTGTTCTAGGAATTTAGCTGTGAGCAAAACCTGTTTATACACAGTCTATCGCAGATGTGAAGTGTTAAAAATAGTGTTCAGTACTTAGATAAATTTATCTTGAATAGAGAAGCTGCTATCACCTGTAGGAGGCCTATTAGATCTTAAAAACCAAAAACCAACCAACCAAAAAAAACCCACAAAACCCAAAGCCACTGAACTCCAAAAAAACCCCCACACAAACAAAATTCACTTAAAATAAAATCTGAATCCCAACTCTAATTTTTCCAAGTTGGATTAGATCAAATGATAGAGGAAAAAGGCACTTCTTTGTGGGCCACTACACACCGTGCTCCCCAGGATTTCTGTGCCAGTCATAATGTTTGACATGTACAAAGCAATCAGAAGACTCCTACTTTCCTGTAACAAAATAAACTGTCTTTCTAATTCATCATACCTATAGCTTTTAACCGTCAAAAAGATACAAAGTGTTTTCAGTATCAAGGAAGATTATCTTTCCACCTGTGTAGCCATTTGGTCCTGGAAGCTGAGCTGTCACTGCACAGAATCATAGAAGACCAAAGTGAAAAACCGGGAAAAATATTTTCTTACTCCATCTATTTTTTTTTATTAATAAAGTACAGTGGCTTATTATAGCACAAAGAACCACCAGTTTTAATAAATGTGGAAATCAGGAATATCTCAAGTCTTACTGCCATCTTGAGAATAAACTCAAGCCCCTTTTCTCAGTTGGAGATCAGACGAGATTTAATAAATGGTGTCAAAACTGTGTTTTATTCAGTACCGTAACAAAATCTGTATATTTTAAGGATATTATTAATAAGTTTTTATGCACAAGGCATCCTCTTAATTGTCTGCCCAAATTAATTTTATTGTTTTAGTATGGGTTTTTTTCCAGCTGTAACTCATCTGATCAAAAATTCTTTGCATATGATTTTTTTCCTGATACACAAATAGTTACTGATTATGGGTTTAGTCTCTTTGGAGTGAATAAGCTAAAATAGTCAATCCAGTTGTAATCATTCATGCAAAAGGGTATGACTCCATTGACCATTAGGCGGTACTAACCAAAAGAGGCCTTATTTTTCCAGAACATACCATATTTCACTGTACAATATAGGGTTCATTTAAGGGAATTTGCCTACCCAGTGTCTGGTAATTCCAACAGCATTAATAGTTATATTAGCTATTGTTTACTACTATTTATACATCGAGAGATATCTCTGGGAAATCAGAGTCCTCCTGTGTTTGGCACTGCCCGAATACAGCGACTGCCGAAGTTTTTGTTTATCCAGTTACTGAAGGCCAGCAGTATCCCTCCAGTACCCTTTTAGAATGTTATATTCACCAAAACCTCTGGAAACCAGGAAAGTAAAAGAGACACTGAGAGAGAATTTTTGCCTTTGTCCTTTTCTGAGCAATGCCCCCCATCTACATGTGACCCATATTTGTGCTCTGCTTTTCCAGATGGTGTGTTGCACTGGTTTCTCTAAGACAGCCTATAATCTTTTCTCTCCTTATGGCAAAACTTACATGGATGCAAGCAGTATTAAAAAGTAATCATTTATGTGAGTTCTCTACTCGAACATAATAAATGGAGGTAAGAGTCACCAAGGTCTGTTACACTGTCTTTCAGAGATAAACGACTTTGACCTGTCTCTGTGTTTAATTCTGATACAGTTGTAAAGAATGGATTCACTCAGAAGAAACATATCTCCCTCTCTTTTAAGGTATTACACCTACCACAAAGAGTGTGTGATAGCTGGGTTTTGCCTGTCCGGAATTCTGTTAAATAAAGAAAAAAAAAAAAAAAGTCAGGGTCTGTTTCCAAGTTTGCCAGATTCAGGCACTTCTGCAGTTAGAACCACTCTTGCTTAAAAAATTCACTTCTATCTCTATATTTTTAAATAATTTAACCTCACTTTATAAATCATATTCTGTGCAGGAGAAATGTGTTACATGAAAAGCAAAATGTGAAATCTTTTAATTTGATGGCACTTGTTTGCTAAGGTCATTTAGTCCATTGTGCGTAGAAGTTAGCACCTGTGGAAAAGTGTTAACTGAGGATGGGTGGGAAAAGAAATGGTTGATTCCATGGACCTGGGCCAGTTTCATTTTCAGAAAAATGATCAAGGAGAAGCTTACGAGTTTATCAAACTCACTGTATCAACTCATGTTAGTCTACAGTTTGTCTTCTCTAAAGGGAATAGTACTCTGTTTTATAAACTCTTATAGTTGTTTAAGTGTTAAGCACAAATTAATCGTGTACTATAATAGTAGCTTAATTGTAATTTCAAAAATCTTACATGAAATACTAACATATTTCTAATGTAATGCTAATGTACCTAAATGTGCATACCTCCTGTGGCAATTTTGTTACTGAAAGGAGCACATTGCATCAGAACTTTCACATCTTAGTAATAGTGTTAATAATGCTATGTTGTACTGAATCAGCATGCCCAAAGTCTAATGATTACTCAGCTCAAACAGTCTGCAAGCAAATGAAGAGGGAAAATGGGAAAACACTAGGAGAAGTATATTCTTTCTGCTTGCAGTCATGCAGGTCCTCATCTTTGTGACTACGATGCGGTAAATTTAAATTAAAATATAAATTAAGTTTCAGTTCTTTGGTAATATTAATTTTAAATGTTTTTCTCACCTCCAAAGGCCTCGGTGATTGCCATGCTTTCAATACCACCACCCAGAAGTTTACTGGAGAAAGATAGAGGATTGTGATACAGTTAAACCCACAAAATCACAAGAGAAAAGTTAAAAAAGAGACATTTTTTCTACTTTAAGAAAAGTCACTTCTGCCCTAAAGCCCCTCACTTGATGCATTAAGTGGAGGGCACTAAATGATTCCTGATTCATAAAGAATTAACTCTGTCTTAACCTCCCTTTTTATGCGCAAGAGCAAGATCCATGGAAATTATAACTGGAAAGAAAGAAGAGAGAAAATAACATTTGGAAAGATAACATTCCATAAAAATATCTCAAGGGAGGTCCTGAAGACTTGTAGTTTAGACCTGAGTCCTGCAGGTTGTTTTGACTAGGGTAAAACATGATGATACGTTCAGAATTTCTGGATGCAAACTCTGTTTATTGACAGTGACTGTACACAGTCCAGTTTCTCATCAGAAAAGGAGTTGGCTTTTTACTGATGCAGGTATCTTTGAGCCAACACTACCTCCAAATGCAAGGGGACCTACTTGTCCTAGCAGAGCATTTATTCCCTTATATTCTGTGTCTGATTAAGAACAATAAATGTGATTATTGGAAACATTTGGATGAAGGAAGAATTTTGGAGGTAAGCTTACTCAAATTCCTGGCTGCCAGTAGAAATATGAAATACCATCTTGCGTTTTTCACTGTACTCAAAGGCAGTCAGGAAGCCTGGTTCCTTAGGAAGACCAAAGAGAACATGAGAGGTTTATTTTAGCTTTAACCCGAAGTTAAAGTGGAACATCACACTTAAATATATTCTCCCCACTCTAGCCTCAGTCACACAGGTTAGGTATGAAAAACACTATCTGGTTGTTGTGAAGGATAAAGTATTATCCCATTAGAGTAAAAAACAGAATAATTTTCAAAATTATCTTGATGATATGGTGGAAAATTTGTTATGAGAAACATTGCACAGCATTTTGAAGAGACCAGTATAGGTTTGAACTCTCAGGAAAGTGACTTACAATAAGCTTGTTTGCGGCTTCTTTAATCTTGTCCACTTTGGCCTCTGAAAGCCCTTTTACATTGCACAGTGCCCGTCTTGTGGTCATCTGGATTCCTTTGATTGTGCAGATCCCAACTGACTTCAGCTTTTTAATATCTGCTACGTTCTGTAAAGAAATTCCCCTTCTGTGAGTACTCAGACAGTTAACAACTAGAAGGTGAAGTAAACCTTTGAAACATATTTTACTATACATTCATATGCATTTGTGTTTTCACCAAGAGAGAAACAGATTTACACAGTAAACTCTTCATTGTGTAGTTTGTGACACCAACAAAAGAAAATTTTGACAAAGATTGGTGTGGGGGATTATGGTGCAGAGAACAGTTTGTGGTGGTTTTGAGAGAAAGCTGTCTGGGTCCAGTTGTATTTACTTGTCCTTGTTCAGTGTCAGTTTTTCTAGATTCAGGTTGGCAGTAAAGAAACCATATGGATTATTTCAGATAGCATGGAACCCATCATAGGAAACCCTATAAAAGTCAGTCTGTCCTTGGGCTCTTAGCACAGATAATCTGTAAACCATATTATCTAAGGGTGGATAGTTGGTAGCTGATTTATGAGGATCATCAAAAGCTGAGTTTAACTGCTGTGCTGTTTTTGCATGTTTACAGTTATGTCCAGTTTAAAACACATGTATCTTCCAGATCTGGCTGACACTTTGGGATGGAACGAACTGCTAGAGTTTTTCGTTTCAGACAGCACCCTACTGACACATTTTGCCTCCTCTCACCTCATTTTATGATTTTGGCATCACTGGAATTTAAAAGCAAGAACAAATTACTCACAAGAAAACATACTATGTGAAAGGTGTGGGATAATACATCAATTTACCATCTCCTGCCAAGATTTTTCTTTGAAAAAACCTATGAAGTGGACCTATCATCTATTTATCTAGAATGTGTGGGTACATAGAGCATAAGAAGGGAAGGGGGTTATGTGAGAAATTAGTCATGTCCATTTGGAAGCTTATTTCTCATCCTGTGTATGACATTCAGCAAAGGCTGATGGGTCACAGCACCTTAATTCCTACCAAACACCTTTGATCATTGAAGCACAACCTCAGTTGTGCCATTCTGACACTCTCTGTGGCCACACTGTCAGATCTAGTAAATATTTTTCCCTCTACTCCTTAGAAAAAAAAGTCTAAATCCACAAAAATTATTTCTTCAAATAAATTAATTTAGCAGATATGGGTCAACATATGTTCACACAAAGCTTTAAATGGCACAGCTGAGAACAAAAACTTCCCCTGAGGTGTGGAAATAACCACTTGGAAGAAAGAAAAAAATGGAAAGGAGCAGAACACCCCTATTAAACCAGAAAAACAGCCTAAGCCATTATTCTTTATTTTCAAGATCTTTCATACATTCATATAATTCTGTGAATGCTGTGCCTCATTGAAAACTGACAGGTTAGTACAGGTCCCTCTCAGCTCAGGTCAGCCTCTTTCATCAACTTGTTAAATTTTTAACGCAGTAAATTGTGTATTTTTCCTGTGTGGCCCCATTGTTAGAACTCCTAATCATGTGATCCTTCTTCAGATCTCTAAAACTGCCAATAAAAAAAAAAGTTGTTGACAGTTCCACTGCTGACGCGCTCAGCCCAGTAGTTGTAGTGCTGACTAATGATGACTCATTGTGTCTGTGTCCTTCCCATCTGTATCTGCCTGTAGTCATTTAAATTAGAGTTAAATCTTACATTACTTCAGGCATATCCAATCTTTTATTCTGCTCCTATAACTGAATATAATAGGATTCCAATCCATGAGCCAGACTCCTAGATAAACATATAATAACAGTAATTCAAATAAATAGGTGATGATTATGTAGTAATTATGATGATGGTAACAATGGTAGGAATTCATACTTGATGAAGAAAACTAACCACTTATTTCTCCAGCTACTAATATTTTCCTCACTCCTACTCTACCCCCTTCACCAGCATGCTGAAAATAGTATAGCAACAATTGTCACAGTGTAATCTCACAGGCACCAAAAATGCAAGAGTAATTACAAAGATTGGCAGGAACAGGAAATAATCTATCACACAGTTTTCAAATAAATTAGCAAGCAGTTGGTTTTTCAAGAGTGCTAGGTGCTAAATACTTTGGGTGTCTTGCCACTTTATTTAGGAATCTGATGTGAATGAGATTTTCTAAAAATTTGTCTTATCACCAGAGGCAAAACTTGTCTCCACATGACTGAGTTAGAATTTATTGCAAGGAGGAATTTCAGTTATTTGCATCAATGTTCATACAATTTTGGAAACAACCTTGCATCTTTACATTGACAACTCTGTGGTCAAGGGATTGCTAATACTTACAATTCCATGCTTCTGTAGCAGGTCAATATCCTGAAAAAAGGATTCCTAAAAAAAATAGCAGAAAAAATTAGATTTTGCTTTTTCTCGTTATTATATATGTCTGTGTCTGTTTCAAATTTGTAAACATTTATTGATTTTCCTCAATAACACAACTTCTTGGGCAACTGAAATAAGCAATGCCATAGAGAGCCAAAAATGCCTTAACATTTCCTACACCTTCTCCATAAAGTATAACTTCACAGACAATGTGAATGCTGTGCTAATAAAACTTGTGTTATGATCACCATCATCATCACCTGGAGTTCTTCTGTCACAGTTTCTCAGTCTTTTCATGCTGATCTCCATTCCTCAAAAGCATAAAATTCATTGATAGTCCCCTTGCACTTCATATAGAAGCATAAAATATAAAGAAATAATGATAATCCCATTAAAAACTGTGCATATCTTTTGAAAGGTTAATGAGGGGTACTTGAAGAGCCAGGCTGTACAGGGACAAAGAGAATGAGATTTTCTTGGTAATAGACTGGAACAAAATTTTAAATGCATTGAACTCCCTGGTGGTCTTTGGGGATCTCCTGTCCCTCCACTGATTTCTTAACACTATCAAATTACTTTCAAAAAACATTTGCTGCATGTGTTTTCCAACCAACCAAAAATTTACCTCATCATCCTGGTATCCTGGTTCTTCTTGGACTACTTGATCCTCCATGGCCTTCATCGTGAAAGAGCAGGCAATGAAGTATTGATCACTACTGGGAAATGCAAACAAAGACAGTATTGGAGAGGCAATAAACGAGTAAATGACTGTAAAAGGACTTTCAGAAAGTCCTTGAAACTTGTCTACTGCTTTACTCTCAGATGAACTGGTTTGGCTAGAAAGGACATCACAGGTATTAGGAAAAGAGCTCTCATTCCCCTGTGAGAATCTTGGGTCAGAGATGAGTTTTGGAGGTGGGAACATTTGAAATGACTTATCATTATTGGAATTTATTCTGGTAAGAATGCTAAAGGCAGTCTGTATAACGAAAGTGAGCATAGTTGCAGACAGAATGGGTGATGGAAAGGCTATGCAAGAGCTTAGCTTCACCGTCTTTCTGTGGGAGAAAACCCTCAAAACAGTCTTACTGAAAAGCCTACAATTCCTTAGTGATATATCTTGAGAGCAGACTTTTAAAGCTCTGTTTGTTTCAAAGTCCTTGTTGAGGTTCAAAATGACCAATAAATGCTGAAGACATGCAAGTAATGCCTGTAAGGAGTATGCTTGCATGAAGAGAATAAAAGAAGGGTAATAAAAATATGAGGCTTTTGTTATGCAAAACCATATACCGAGAGCTCATTTCACATTTTTTCATGGTTAACTTGCCATGTCTGTACTCCACCACTGCTTCACTGCCTTCTCTATGTGACTTTCTATGGGCAAGGCCTAGAACTGGAACAGGCACTTAGTGATAGCATGGCATGGTTAAATACGAAGCAAAATATGACCTCCTTAAATTTCATGAATGCAAGAAAAATTAATACAAAGTAGTTCCTTCAAAATATGATCTTACAACCTCTTGTATAATTTTTGTGGTTTTGTAAATGGTAAGTTGCCTCTTTTAATTGTGAGCTTACTTTTACTGTTCTATCTATGGCTGATCAAAAGTTTTGTAAACCACCTCATCCAGATGTGTGTATATATTTACTTGCTCATTCTTAATAAAATGCACAAACTGTAAGATGGGCTAAGTCTAACAGAGGTCAGGATAGTGTAGGCTAAATATCTGCAACGAGCCTTTTTTTCAGCTTCTAAATGGATACTTAAGATCTGCCCAGTTTGCTTGCAAGAAATTGTGTATACAGAGGGTAGGAAAAGGAGAAACAAAATATCAGAAGTTTAGTATTATCTTAGTCTGTTAATATTTAAATGGAAATATTCTTATAAAATCAGGTTTTTTCTGATAGTGCCAGGATATATTTCATTTCTATTTCAGAACCCTGACAATTATGGAATGACAAATCATGCCTTTGCATAATTACAACAAAACATTAATTAAAAAACAAAATATTTAAAATATCCCTTAGCTTCAAATACATAAAGAAGAAAAACAAGTAATGCAAAAAGTACTAAAACTATATTACAACCCCCTTCTTCATTAAAAACATCCTTCTGGAATGTGCCTAATCCTGCACTTCAATCACACTCGGCAGGTCATGGGATCGTTGTCCTACTCCCCATCCTTAGGCAATTGGCATCTCACAGCAGAAGAATGAAGCAGACCTAGACCTGTGCCTTCCTGCAGGCTGCAAGGGAAAAGGGAGAAATTAAACCTCACCCTAGTGAAAGGTTTAGGGAGGAACAAAATCCTGCTCAGTGGAGGGTCCTCCCGTGTTGGCGCACCTGGGGGCTTTCAGTCACCACTGCCTGCAACAGAGCAGATGAAAAGGTGAGAATCTGAGACAACAGAGCAAATCCATGACGAAACACCAACAGCCTTGTGTCACCTCAGGTGCCCGAGGGTGGCGATGAGGACCTGAGTGCTGCGCCCCTCTCAGGCTGCGGCTGCGGGACCTGGCTCTGGGCTGACAGAAAATGGCTGGGCCCGCGGCAGGAGCCCATCTGACCGCCCCCGGGGGCACCGCGGTGTCACCGCACAGCTGCCGCCTCAGAGGAAAATGACTGATTAATCGCCCATCAACGCACGGATTTATCTGGCTTTTCCTCGCCAGCTGCCTTCTCACGGGATGTACGTCTCTGTTCCCGAACGGTGAGGCTCCGCAGAACTTCCCTCACCCCGGTGAGCGCCGTAATTGCCCCCGAGAGTGACAACACTGCGGCCACCCCAGCTCCTGCCCGGGCAGCGCCGTGCGCGGGGAGAGGGCGGCGAGCTCCCCACGGCCGCACTGCCGCCCGCCCGCCGGGGCCGGGGGTCGTCAGGGGAGACATGAGCGGGGAGCCCGTGAGGGAGNGCCATAAGGGGCAGACCATGAGGGAGAGACATGAAGGGGGGGGCATGAGGGAGAGACATGATCGGGGAGTCCGTGAGGGGGAGGCCATGAGGGAGAGACATGAGGGAGCGTCATGACGGCGAGACATTAGAGGGGGACCATGAGGGGCAGACCATGAGGGAGAGACATGAAGGAGGGGCCATGAGGGAGAGACAGAAGGGGGGAGACATGAGTGGGGGCCATGAGGGAGCGACATGAAGGGGCAGACCATGAGGGGGAGCCATGAGGGAGCGACATGAAGGGCCAGACCACGAGGAGGAGCCGTGAAGGAGCGCAGGGGCTCCTGGCAGGAATGGGGGCTGTCCTTGCCCTCACCCCCGCCCCGCGCTGAAACACGCCTTTGTCACTGTCTTTAATCACTTCATCGTCTATGATTTATCAGTTGCTATATTCGCTAGGTCTGAGGAATATCGCGTTGCCCTTATTTTACAGCTGGGAAGGGCTAAGCCGTGGAGTGGCGTTGCTCTGGAGGGTATTCCATTCAACACGCTCTCCCTTTGTTTTTCCAGGGTGCCACTCACGCATCTTCCTAAACAAGGCACGTGGCGTTTCTGCATTGGATGCCCAAAACCCGTCAGGGAGCTGGAAGAGAAGTGACTTGCCTGAAGTCACAGGACAAGAAAATGAGGCTGAGTCACACACATGACTTAATCTGCCATTTTAAAAGGATGGAAAAGGTGCTTTTTAGGATATGAACACTTCGAGACATCTGCAGTCTTCTTGGAGACAGTACTGGGAAAGCAATCCCCCGTTTTAGCTTGCCTGTGGTAGCACAGTCAGTACGGGACTGCATGTCAAGGAGACATCAGCGTATTCCTGTGAGCAGGAGGAGTTCCTGGCTGCCCCTTGTGTGGGCTTGAAATGGCAGAAGGGATGGGAGCAGCAGCTCAGCTTGTTTCAAGGTGCTTGTGAAAACTTACCCACCCTTCGTCCGTGGGAGGTTAAGGGCACGTTTTCCAAGCTGTTTCTTAGCCAAGTCGGGAAACCAAGCAACAAACCTCACAGCCCCCAGCCATCATCAACACCACGGGAATGCTTGCAGGGTCCCCATCCAAGTCATCAAGTGATTTATATAAGTACCAAAAGTCTAATCCTGGGAGCCAAAGGCTTTGTCTGTACAGAGGAACCGGCTGGCACTGCTTTTGAAAACTGCATTATTCCGCAAGAGCTAATCCAGAAGAGCACTTAGGCAGACAGCCCTTTAAAGGAAAATTCCTTCACAAAGTAAGCTTTTATTCCAGAAGAAAATCCATATGCAGAGAGTGACCCTTCTGGTCCCACTGAGCAGCTCTGCAGCAGCTAATGCCTCTGTAAACAACCTTCCCTTCGTTATCTTTTTAGTTTGGAAAAGAGTTCTCAGAAAGGTCAATGAATGCACAGACTCTGAAGATCATTTCCCACTCTGAAGTGCTACTTTGGGCGATAAATTACATTCAGCAGCTCCAAAATGTTGTGTGATCATTAATCGTTCATTTGGCTTCCAGCTGGTGTTGTGCAATAACCCCGCATATGCCATCCCAGTACACACCAGCCAAGCGAGTGGAGGCATGCTGGAGTCTGCTCCTTCCCTTTTACAGGTTCTGCTGCTGACCAGTGCATCTCCAGCTGCGAGTGAGGTGCTGGCAGTGAGACACACCACTGTAATCTGCCTTTCCTCTCACTTGAAAGCTTGGACCAGTTTGGACAAGATAAGACCCAAGTCAAACCATTACCATAAAAGTATTAAGTATCCAGAATAGGGAGATCATGAAGGGTTTATTGTTGTTTTGTTTGAGTTTGAGATTTGGTGTTTGGTTTTTTGGTTTTGTTTTGTTTGTTTCATTGTCTAGTTTTGATACATGTTTATGTGGCTCAGACAGACTAAAGTCAAATATAGGAGCCGATGCCTTCTCTGAACTTTCAAGCTGGCAGTTTTCCTATTCTTAACCAGGATAAAATAATCTGATTGCTGAAATTTTCCCAGAATTGCAGAATGCTTCTGGGCAAAGGTGCAGCAATTTCTTCATATTCTTCACCTCTCCCTTCTCTAGCAGCCATTGTTTGGATTTTTTGCCTCTGTAAAGTTGAAAATGCATATTGGGGGTCGGGGGTAGGGGGGGAGACCTGAAGGAAGAGGCAGAATACTGAATATTTCAAAGGCAATCCAAGTATTAACAAGGTAAAAACTTTCTCATGTCTCCTATAGGAAAGGAATATACAGAGTAAATGACAGCACCACTTTGGAAGTTATGTTAGCTATTATATTCCCAAAACTACACAGATCCACAAATCATGATAGCCATGCAATGCTGTCCTACTTTAGCTACTCCCTTAGTCACATCATGGTGAACAACCACTACTTCCAAAACAAAATCTGTCAAATACCTCTCTGTGAGGAAGTGCAAACACAGATTCCATCTCGGTCAGTCTCAGGGAAAGGCTATCTTGTTTAAATGTGCCCTGTGGAATTTACACTAACTAACACCACACATCACAACTTGCCCCTCTTTCTTCACACCTGAAAGCTCTCCTGAAAACCTATTAGCTCATGAATTATACTAAGCAAGAGTATGCTGGACTACAGTAGTCTAAAAGCATATTGGACTATCAAAAGAGAAGAATAGCAGAATTGAATTCAGGTTATCACAACACAGTAACATGAATCCACACAAATTTTTTGTACTTATGCAATTCTTGCTTATCTTTCTGCCACTTCTGGCTCAAATCCCTCATTTATGTGAAGTCTTCCTGGTACAGTTCCTTGAATTCCATGTCCATCTTGGGAATGTGCCTGAAACTCTGTCTGCATGTATTGAGGTAAACTCTAAGGTTTTCCATGAAGGAAACAACCCTGCCTGTTTTCCTTCTTTGTGGTCAGAACTAAGATGAACTGCAAAAGCTGAATGCATACAATGGGTCTCAGGATAGGACTGGCAAAATATCAGATCAGCCGAGCTTCATCGTTCAGACTGGAGTAACAGGAGAGCTCTATTATTAAAATGGAATTACTGGAAGGAATAGAGACAGTACTGGGAGACTGAGTTATGCCTCTATCACAGCCTTGAGACCCTTAGAAAAACCTTGACAAAATACTACAGTGTTGGGAGTGATTCTGCATTATAAAGACACAGATTTTGCTACCTCTAATTTAGCTTGAGTTAATCTCTAAGGCTATATTATAGGATTAGAGATCTCCCTTCTGTTTATCAAGATGTCCTGTCCAGACCATGGTTCAGAATTGCTGCAATGGAGGAAATGCTGAATAGAGGGCTATGCCCATTGATATTAAAGGGGTGACAGGTCAAGTCAGGACCACAACAGATTATATGTGACTGGAGAAGAAGAGATGCCAAAGATAGCATTAATATCAAAACACCAAATAGAGAATTTGGGAATGGCTATTTTTCTAAATGAAAAAGAATAATCTGTATGTCAACTATACAAACACAGTAAGTAATAGCAGTCCAAGCACCACAAGATTCACTATTTTAATTGGAGATTGTGAAAATGGCAATTCTTTATTTCTATAATTAAGAATGGCATGATGGAACTTTAAAAAAAAAAAGGCAAACTGGGAAAAAACAAGGCCACTTTTAAGCTTTGCAAAACCTAAATCAAGTAAGAGGATTTATGGAGACACACATCAGTATATCACACGTGTTCTATCAAAAAGACAAGGGCGGTAAGAAAAGCTGTCCCTTTTGAGGATGCACAAAGAATTTTTTATTTAAGGTAAAAAAAAGCAGACTAGTAATAGAGAACAATAGGACTGAAAGGGACATCAAGAGATTACCTAGCTCAAAGTAGAATCAGATGTTTGTTTGCCTGGGGAGGCTGTCTGTTTTCTTTTACCATTTGAGAAAGAACCATAAAAATTCAATGCTTGGCTATCCTTGCCACTACCCTTGTTTTCTTCACATTTTGTCTGTAAAAATATGCAATATACTTTGAGCTAGCTTCTAGTTTTAGAAGTTCAGATAACTGAGACTCTAATTCTTGCATTCTTTTTTTTCCTAGTCCAAAAGAGAAAAAATCCCAGCATATCCAGTTCTAAACAGTTCTGAAAAAAATGCCCAGACCAGATGGATTATGTGGTTGTGTGTACAGCTTGCTTTTACCTGCTCATCACTTTTGAGGCTAAAACCCTGTAACCATGCAACCCTGTAATACAGCATTGCTACTCTTAAGTAATTTGCCATAACCCTTGTACTGAATTTGCAAGGTCTCAGGACTGAGGCTTGTCAGGTTTGCTTTGTTTGAACTTCTCTTGACCCTTCTATATCTTTTACTTGGTTAGTTGTGACAGCAGTTTCCATAACTAACCAGGTCTATGGCTAAATTGTTTTACTTCTCTTTATCTGTGTGTGGTACAGCCATCATTTTATGTAAATAGCAGTGTCAAACAGTTCCCCTGTGTAGAAAGAAAGTTATGACTAACACAAGGATGCAGCAGAGCAATGCAGGCCTCATGCCATAGCAGATGCCTAGAGCAAGGAAGGAGAAACCACCAATATGAAGATCATATTCTCCCAGCAAAGTGCTCCAGATGCTGACAACTTCCCATATCACCCACACACCACGAAGAAACTACCAACCTTATGACCTGCTGGAGCAGTGGAAGTATGAGTGAAATACAAGGAGGAGGAGTAGAATCCAATACATGTGTGTGTTGCCATTTTATGGAAGTACTCCAACTGCATTATTATTCTTTCTGTAAGTTATATCTGGATCAACAATCATCTGACTCAAGATTTTAATTTTACTAACAATAAATTCCTGACTTTATACATAAGGTCTTCTTTCTCTTTGCCTATAAGCCAGCTATTGAGTGTAATATGTCACGAACTAGTGGCTGACATACTTCTTAATTTCAGTATTAGCTGATAAATTAGAAGAAACTCAAGGATTTCATGAGCTAACGAGCAAATCAGTAGCAGAATGGGTGGACATCGATTAAGTGCATGTCCTGGTTGCAGCTAAAAGTCAGTCCTTTAAAAATCCATCATTGAGCACATTTCTAACCTATGCTAATAGTTATTTTAAAAATGTATCTTTTTAAAGCAGCTTTTTAATTTTTGACGTTTCTTTCTGCTTGAGAGGCTGGTGCTGTGATTTCTAGAGTTTATCAATCTCTGCATAAAAACCTCTATTGAAAAAAATGAAATGCAGTCGGTAAAATATATTGCTCTGAATCATGAAATGTATGCTTTGGGAAGTACAGCTCTTTTTTTAAACTGTGAGAGCTTTCTAAACGGCTGTTGCAAATTCCAAAATAACTGCTCTTGACTAGCTCCACATACATAGATTTTTGTTCTGGAATAAGTGCACCTTGTTCTACTTCAGCTTAATATTAACTTTATGATAAACAGAAGTAATGGACTAATTATGAAATAAGACTGTCTCCATATATAGCTAAGTAGGAGTAGCAATTGCAATTACATATATATTTTTTCATTTGAATTGACCTCCAAGATCAGATAAAATTAGGATGAAGAAAGGAATAGTAGAATTTATTTGATATGAAACTGTTACCAGTCTTCAAATTTGGTGACAATGCCACTGACAAGCTTGCATTTGAATTATAGCTCAGTCACAGGCCTGGTTAAAGTCCATGGGTGAATATCTTCATTTTACTAAGTAAGCCAGAAGAATTGACTAAATATTGCTCTGCTCACAGATTAAATGGGAAGCCATTCCTCAGGGGAATGAAGTACATCATATGGCCAGTCTGGCACCAGGGCTAGGCCTGATCAGACTGCAGAGCATGGCCTGGTTCTCACTCTGCCCTAACTAATGCCCCACATTCCAGCTCTCAGAGCGAGACAGAGCTTTGCTTTAACCCAGCAGGGTATTATGCTTTGCATATCCCCTATTTGTATTCCCTCAGGTGCTTATCTCAAAAGTAAAAAAGAAAAGATGGGCTCAGGCAGCTGGAGATTGGGAAGAGAGACAGGAAATGACTGCCTCAACCATGGTATTGGATCAGTTTTGCCATTTGGTGGACTGTCACCATTCCCTCAGAGGGACTTCTCTGGGACTGAATGCAGGTCCAGCGGGTAGAATTTGCCTGGCAGCAGCTGAACACATTAGTGCATGAGAGAAAATGAGAGAATCAACAGGGATTATTGCTTTAGCAGGAAGCTGAGTCAGAAAACTTGATTTAACTGCAAGAACTCATCAGAAAGGGAGTTAAAGGAAGCAAATTGCTCATGGATGCGTCTGCCATGCTGCAGAACACTGGACTGTGTGTGTATTCTTGACACCAAAGAAATTCTGACTACTAATACAAACATCTTGGAAATACTGCAAATACTGTCTTAACCATTGTGGCCAAAGGAGTCAGTGCTTCTCTAACTTATTCACACACCAGAATTGAAAATTAATCTGAAAAAGACATGAAGCAAAGCTGCTGTATCCACCAAATGCAGCACAGCAGAGTTTTCAGGGTTACCACTAAAGTAAGCGTAATTCATTGAATGTTTTTTCCCCCTTTAATGCATTCCAGCTCACAGAAACTGAGTGCTACTGTTGTCAAGTAGGGTGAATAATGACTTTGAGTACACTGCTCTGTTTTGTACTCAGGACAGCTTTTTCATTGGCATGCTTCAGAAAAAGAATGTATTTAAAGTGCAGCTGATAGAAAATTTTTAATTTCCAGGTCACAGCAGAATTCACTGGTCACATCAAAGAATGACATTTTACAGGAAAAACATTTTTAAATTTACATTTGGAAGAGGTTCAGCACTAGTATTTGAGACATTTCTTAATTTAAAAAAGCCCCAAATTTTGAAGAACGTCTACTTGAAAAATTAATAATTTTCAAAGTGTTTCCACATCCCTTATGAGTTTGGAAAAGCTAAAGTTTTCTAGCTCAGCATCTCAGTTGCTATCAGCTTTTCTTTTAAACCAATCAAATTGCAGTACTGAACATGCTCTTCTTTTGGCCAGTTTTCTACTCTTGGCTTTGCCTGCTGCTTCTGCAAGTGAGTTTTTGTGTAAATCCCAGAAAAAAACCCCAATCTTGCTCCATTTGTATTCCATATGTTTACCAGGCCAGTGGTCAGAAGAGATCATAAGCAGTATGTTTTTCAAATCCCATAACTTGGATAGGCATTGAGTGCATCATCATCCAGTTATTTTTACTTTACAATAATATTTAAAGGTCTCAGGAACTGTGATTGGCTTTAAAATACTGTGTTTCCTTGATTTTGCTACACAGAGAGCCTTAATTTTCATTAATGGTCCAGCTAATAATTTTCTTCAATCTTGAACCCTTAAACTTCAGAGATCCATTAGCCTGATTATTCTTGTTTAATCCCTTGTTCTCCTTTCCTTGGATTATCGTGGCTTCTTTATCAGCCTTATTGTGAGTTTCTTTATTAAACATTTCTCTGTCCATATCTGAAAAAAAGGCTTTTAATCTCTCCTCCTCGTGTTTTTACTGAAGTGATGATTATAAATGACATATCTGTGTCTTTGAAACTCTGCAGATGCACAACTCCCACTCAATAACAACTCCCACTGGGGTTCAATATGCCCCAGTACTTCCTACTGCAGTCTTTCTTCCTGTTTTGTCTGTCCCTCACTGTTGTTTGTTCACTGGATTATTGAGACACCACTTCCTGTTTTAGCAGCCAGGCAATCCAAGACAGAGGAATAAGTGAGAGTTTCTCATACCAAATTTCACACGTGACCTCTGTTCTTAGGGGAGTCAGTATCAGGGAAGAAGGAAATCACACAACAATCAAAATATTTGATTTCAAAATAGCATTCAGTGTTGCATTGCAGCCATGAGATGTCCCTAACTGACCAGCCACTGTTCCCCGCTCTCACCTATCACAATGCTTATGCAGCAAAAGAAAATTGGAGATAAGAAGCTGAAGAGAGCAACAACAATCTTTCATCCCAGCCATTTGAAAGAAATGACTGAGTGGCTTTGATGAACTCTCTCCAAAGTAAAAGCACCAGCAAATCAACTGAGGAATCTGAACTGTCAGGGTGGAGGAGGATTCTGGGTGTTGCTTCAGGAGGAATTCAAGTATATTTGATAGGAAAAAAAAGACAGGGAAGGAAATTCCAGACACAGGTACAATAAGTACACAGTATATAGTTTGTCACCAACACTATATTGAAATATCTAAAGAAAACTGGCAAAGGAAGCCTGTTGAGAAGCAAACAAAGCTACAGACTTTAGAACTGTCATGAGACTAACAATACATGCAAAGCACTAAGGTTTGGAAGCTGTACTTGCTCATAGTTCAATGCAACAGAAGTTGTTTCATCTCTCTTAAGAGTACTTGCTCCCACCAAAAGGAGTAAAGTTCTCTCATTCTCAGTGAGGCAAAAGGTTTTAAGGGGGTACAAAGGAGGGACCTTAGTCGCTTAGGGACAGAATCTGTGCAGAAAAACTGACAAAAAAAGCAACTGTAAGGTGTGCAAAGCAATCCCACTTCCACATTGCCTTTACATGAGCAATGGCCCCTAAGAATACTTTTTTTTTTTAATTCCAGTGCATATGTGGGTACCAACAAGATCAGCTGTGTCAGCTGGAGAGAGAAAAATTAACTCAATCTGTGGCATCATCTCCTATCCTTCTCCAAGCACTGCATCACCTCTCTAGAATGAGGTGTTATTTTTAGTCTTCTAGTTTCAAGCATATGTTAAGACTGCCTCCAAATGCTTTCCTTCTTATCCTTTTTAAGTTTTGCATCTTGGGTGTGGACGTCTGAAATATTAAATATTAGCAGTCCAGATTCCCTTCGCCTAGCATATGTCAGTGAATCCAAGGAATACCTAAGGAAGCTATTTGCACTAACTAGACACACAAAAGAACATGTATACACAAGCAGCTGTGATGGGTTCCAGCTGTCTAGGATTGACAAACACATAAAGATCTATGTACACACACTCTCCTGATTCTCATATGGTGAGCACATATTATAACACAACGAGC
Organism: Grallaria varia; assembly: GCA_013396735.1. Taxonomy (NCBI): domain Eukaryota; kingdom Metazoa; phylum Chordata; class Aves; order Passeriformes; family Formicariidae; genus Grallaria; species Grallaria varia. The sequence goes on from VWZG01010396.1 coordinate 511,951, forward strand.
CTGCAAATTCTTAGTAAAAGAAACAGTATTTTACCTTTTCTTCACCATTTTACACCTGGAAAAGTCACTGGTTTTCTATTTTAACTGTTTGGACTTGGAAGACTTTGCTTGTTTGATGAGGTCAGTACTTGCTAGAAGCTTCTCTATGTCTCAGTTTCTTCAAGAAAAATGAAAGGCAGAAAAAATTTCAGTCATTTACCACATTGGTAGGATTAATGCTTTAATTCTCGCGTATTCCCTTTAAAAAGTCTAGCCCATCCCCAAGTGAAATATAGTTGTTTCTAGGGCAAAATGCAGCAGCCACCAGTGCCAGCAGCATCACATTGCAGTCATGGGAAAAGGAGTAAAAACATCCTCTCCTGCTGAAATGGCAAGAGAAATTTCAAGGTCATAGAAGGGAATTGTAGGCTTCCAAAACAGGTCAACACCAGGGTAATGCCCTTATCTAGTAAAAAGTAACTGATGGAACTATTCCGTAAAACTCACAGCCAAGTCAGCTATTGCCGACAGAAACAAGTTTGGAACATTTCTGCCCTCAGCATTTATTGACTCCATAAACTGCTTTAACAAAATTAACAAATCACAACACACTTGTGTGTTTCAATCTGCAGATCTGAGTAAAAAATTGTTCTAACATCACAAGGTTACTGTATTTTTCTAAGCCAGTTTTATAAGCAAACTAATCTCTCCCAAATATCCCCTCCCATAATTCCTCAGTGAAATATGTTTCCTCCTTGCTACTCCACAGTGAAAAAGCAGCACTGGTAAAGGCAGGGGGAGGTTTCTAGCACTCTATAATGGCAATACCCTGCCTGTGGCAGGAGGAATATGACTGGCAGCACGGCAGTGTCTCTGTGAGGATACTTAAATATGAGTAAAGATGGGGATTCCAAAGAGTAAAAAGTGACCTGGATCCCAGCAGCATTGCTCTAATAGCATCTATTAAAAGAAAAAAATAAACCAAATTCAATTTAGCTTGGTCAAGAGAAGCAGAAGATGTTGCTTTCTCTTGTTGACAGACATGACAGCACAAACTTTCATTACAAAAATATGCAGAAACCAGCAAATTGCAAACTGAGTAAATTGTGTGTTATGCCAAGAGAAGTCATCTGCAGCATGAGTAAATATAGAAGAAAATGTTTGCTATACCTAATTTCAGACTTTAAGGAGAATAACTAATCTCCTGCCAGCTTGTTTTCAAAGGCTCTAGATTTTAACAAAGCAGTCAGGCTTGTGACTTATCACCTATTTTTTTCTCCCCAGCTCTCCTCCTCAGTTCTAGGTATAATACCAGAAAAATCACCAACTGTTGAACAATGTAGGCTTTGTTCTTAACTTCAATTTAATAGCAATATAATGCAGTTTATTTCCAAAGCACTTGTAGAGAAATAAATTACTGAGTCTATCAGCACCAGCGTTGAATATCTCACTGGCTTCTGTATCCAGTTCAGCATTTTCAGCATTTCCAGCCTCTGATTCAATGCAGCCTCTGTTACATTTACCCACTACCATTCCTTCCACTGTTGATACTCTTTCCGTGCCACTTTGCCCAAATATCCTTATCTTGTTTTTTGGTTTTTTCCCATCTCCCTTACTTTCTTTGCTCTCTGTGCTTAGAACCTTTGATTTCTTTGTGTGACAAATAAGCATTGTCTCCTTTCTCCTAAACCACTAACAACGCCATGTCTAAAAATCCAATTAATCTCTATTAGACATTTCAAAGTAATTTGGTCTTCTCTATCTAAGTACAGTGGTAATGCTGTTGCATTATAGTCCATCATCTAGGTCATTCAGGTCCCAAGATGTCAAACCAGGAATTAAATTAGAGGTTCATAATTAAAGAGAAAAAGCTTAAGTGCCAGGCACTTGCAGCTCCCATTGCCTGCAAAATAAATGCTTATTGTGGAGCATTTTGGATAGTGTCACTACTTATCTAGGTGATTAAATATCAACTTAGGCCATTTGTTCTGGATGCTGTGATCCCCATTTTTTACTGACTTGATTATCCTTACTTGCAGCCCATTGCACACTGGCTCACCTGTCTCAGTTTCAATAACAAGCTTTCCTGTGTTCTACACAAGGCTCAACATCCTGACATGATCCCTGACAACAAGTTATCACTACCAGTTGTTTAATCTTGGAAGGAACTGAAGTGGCACATTACTTCAGCACTAAATGAATGAATGAATTGTGAGAACAGCCTGTCTGCTGACCCATGAAAACAATTTCGCTTTCTTTCGGGCTGACAAGATTTAAATCTTCAGAGACTCAGATTTTCATCTGCTTTTATTTCCAAAATGAAGTAAATGACACAGATGTGTGAGCTGGGAGGCAGTTTTTAAATATGACATGCCTTCTCTCCCATTAAAAAGATGAGATTCTTGGCAATATTTAAGCATTTGGTACACAGTCAATGTTAAGTATAATTTTCCCTATACCACATTGATCCCTTACTTCTTTTGTATAGGAAATGTCTGCTGTATCTTGGATCTTGGCTGGAGAGTACAGTATAGGCAATGAGTGTTGCCTGGGGAAATTATGACCTTCAATGAGCAAAAATCCCTGAACAGCAAGAGAAGTGCAAAAGGTGTTTGTGGGGCATGTGTTTGAAATTAGGATGATCAAACACTTGCTGAGGACTTCAAGAAATTCTTTCTGAATAGTTAAGGAACAACTCTTGTTCCATGTCATCTGACAAATTGACTTAAAAACCCCTCAAAAACCAAAAGCCAAACTGATAAACTTCTCAATAATAGGAACAAGATGAAGCAAAATACATTTAATGCAGGCAGCTCGATGTGCAGCTGCAGGGGAAGCTGCAGGTTGAGCTCTGGGTGGTGAGAGCCCCAGCCAAGAGGCTGTGAACTGACCTGTGGGCCAGCCAAGGGACAGGACACTCAGAGACACAGCAGAAGCCCATGATTCCAGACTTTTTCGAGCACAGACTATGAGGGTATAAAAACCGAGGGCTCCCTTTGTTTGGGGTACCTCCTCAGAGGCACCAGCTCAAGCTGTTATTTTGTTATTGCACCAAGATTAAATTATTTTAAGGATCCAGATGTCTGAGATTCTGCTATGGGAAACCAAGGAGACTTTGTCTGACTGTGTGAGTGTGGTGTGTGTAGGGAGTCAGGTGAGGCACCTGTCAGCTCACTGGAGCTGCTCACTGCAAAAGGCCTTTGGTCTGAGTGTGACAGCGTAGCTCCTGGATGGCCAGACAAGGAAAGATCCTTAAGAGTAGTGACTACTTTTAATGAAAGACTTGGCTTCTGTGACACATCCACTTGCTGGCCACACATATTTGTGAATATATTTTTATCCTGCATTCTTGTACAGAGTGCTTACCAGTCCTCTCTGGACTGCTTGTCATCTTGAAGGAATCTGGGGAAGGGAGGCAGAGTGAAAAACACAGTTCCTAAGTTTAGAACCCAAGGCTTAGTTTATCTTTTATTTTAAGTTTATGCAGAGAGAGCACCCTCCACGAAGGCTCATTTTGCTTGGACATTCAATGCAAATTCTAAATTTATGTTTTCAGGGTTCACTTTCCCTTGTGAACTAATGAAGATCCTGCTTTACTGCTGCTGAACACACTGGCACTGTACACCTACTTACAGGACAACTGTTAAGCTATCAAGACCACCTTCTACCTGGTCCCAGTATGTCTCATATTTGCATCCCTTGCTACACCAGGGAACAACCCAGAATTAAGACAGGAAACCAAAACCAGCCACATCTCCCATTTACTGCTGTAAATACTACCATACCTGTCCTTCCCAGGTCTCATAGGAATGGGTTCTAAATTGGTGTCCTGGGTAGTGCAGACTGTTGGTGAGCAGTCATCTGCATTCCTCAAAAGCCTGAAAAGCAACCTCATGAGCTGGCAGCAGACACTCAGGACTGGAAAGGACTTTCTGGGCCAAACAGTCCATTGTCAGGTTGCTGCAGACACCACATCATCTAAAGACCACATTACTTCCAACTTTTGCCCTTGATAAGAAGCTATCCACTGGCATACCTTTCTGACACAAAAAATTAGTGTAGAATAAGACCTATAAATCAAGGCATCCTGAGGAGAAAAATGACCACACAGTTTGAATACAGAATTCTTCTTTTCAGTAGCAAGGTTGAGGGAAAATGCTTACACTGGTGTTATTATGACTTTGGTGACCGCAGATTGTTCATCTGGATTATTTCTGGTTCCAGCTGGGAAGAGTTAGTGTAACTTCTTGGAGCTGACAGCATGCCTAAATGAAGGCATAGAAGGAACAGTGAAAGAACAGGGAAGAGAAAATACTTAGCACTTCTCTCTCATCTTCATAGCACGCTATACATACTGAGCTCCACAGCATTTCACTTGGTGAAGGGACTAGAACACAAGTCCTATGGGGAGAGGCTGAGGGAGCTGGGGGTGTTTAGTCTGGAGAAGAGGAGGCTCAGGGGTGACCTCATCACTCTCTATAACTACCTGAAGGGAGGTTATAGCCAGGTGGGGGTTGGTCTCTTCTTCCAGGCAGTCAGCAATAGTACAAGGGGGCATGGGCTTAAGCTCTGCCAGGGGAAATTTAAGTTGGATATTAGAAAAAAATTCTTTACAGGGAGAGTAATCAGGCATTGGAATGGCCTCCCCAGAGAGGTGGTAGATTCACCGTCCCTGGATGTTTTTAAACTGAGATTGGATGCGGCACTGAGTGCCATGATCTAGTAAATTGACTGGAGTTGGACCAAGGGTTGGACTTGATGATCTCGGAGGTCTTTTCCGACCCAATCAATTCTATGATCCTATGATTCTATGATTCACTTGTTTGTACAGACAAAGCACAGCTGATGTTCACCTAAGGCCTGAGATAAAATCAGCTTAGAAGGTGGTTTAGAAGACAGGCCCTGTTTGCTCTCCCTTATTAACAACACAGCAGCGAAGCCTGAAGGCTGAACATCTCATCTGCAGCAGTTCCCAGCTGTGGAGGGTTACAGTAGAGCACAAAACACCAACCTCCACACACAGATCCTTGAGACCCTTTCCCTGGTATTCCCTTTCCCTGCATCCACTCATCAGGAACCTACAGACTGGAGGTTTAATATTTCATAATTTCCTGGAAAGGACATTTCAATTGACCCATGGAAACAGATGACTATGGAAGTAGGAGACAAAGAATGAAAATACAGATGTGGAAGTAAGCAAAGAGTAGGCAGGTAATAGGAACAGAGCGAAACAGAGCTTAACACAAGCTTTCACTGTTGTGTGGGCTGCACACGTCCTCTGAGCCTTCAGACTCCTGGTCACCAAGGGCAGCCTTGTGGCAAACGCTGTCAGGAAGAGTGGCTGAACTGCCTGTATATTTGTGTAAACTCTGTCAAGTGAACAGTGTGGCCAGAAGGGTGAGCAATGATTGGAAAACCTCATCAGAGTCCTGGGAATTTTGCATGCAACATAATGGCTTCATTTATACTTTTTCTGGGAGTCCTGCTCTGCAGCTTTCATCTCAGCTCTAAGTATTGCTCAGAGCGACTCTTCTGCAGTATGCTTCTTTCAATGAAATAGGGTGAGAACATGGGAAAACTGCTAAAATGCTTTTCTGGGAAGAGTACAGAGTCTCCAGTACTGCTTCTCAGATCGTTGTACTATCCCATACTGTCACTGCTGCAGTATGCTTCTAAACCCAAAACTTTCCAGCTCCAGGTCACACAGCACAATGTGCTGAGAGAAAAGCTTCTTGGGACTCCTGCTCTGCAGCTTCCTTCTTAGCTCTACGTGTTCTTCTGGGTGAGTCTTAAGTGGAATGCTTCTCTGAAAGAAATGTGAGAACACCAGAAAACTTCAAAAAACTGCTTTTGTTGCAGGAGGCCTGTGGTATGAACTTTCCTTCTGAGCTCTTTTTACTATTCTACTCTGTCACTCTTGCAGTGATGTCATGCCTTGGCCGGCTCAGCCACGCTCCTTGCAGGGAGGAAAAACCATCATGCTATCAGTGCAAAGCACTTGGATCTTCCTACTCCCCTTTCCCACAAGCAGGCCCAAGCATCTCACACAGCTGTGGTACCAGGCTGGATCTTTTCTCCTCCAGTGATGCTTCTGGGCCCAGTAGCCCCAAGAGTAGGAAAAAAAATTAAAGAGTAGCTGGTAGGCAGAAGACTATTGGGTCCTGGGAGAGGTGCATGGGATAAAGGCAGCCCATTAGACATAGAATCATAGAATACGCCAGGTCGGAAGGGACCCATCTGGATCATCAAGGCCAACTCCTGGCCCTGCACAGGACACTCCAAGAATCCCACAATGTGCCTTAGAGCATTGTCCAAACACTTCTTAAACTCAGACAGGCTTGGTCCTGTGACCACGTCCCTGGGGAGTCTGTTCCAGTGCTCAACCACCCTCTGGGTGAAAAATATTTTCCTTATATCCAACCTAAACCTCCCCTGACTCAGCTTCATGCCGCTTCCTTGAGTCCTGTCACTGGTTACAAGAGTGAAGATATCTGTACCTGCCCTTCCACTTCCTCTTGTGAGGTCTTCCCTCAGTCTCCTCTTCAGGATGAACCATCTGCTGGTGATTTTGCAACCACTAGATGGAACTCAAACACTCTGCATTAATTCACTGATCAGCCATAGGGATTTAATCCTGATTTTCGTTAAGGCTGTGCATCTGGTAGGTGAATGTCAACACCTGTGCTTAGTAGCAAAGGGCTTTTATGGAAATACAGTGAGATCTCTGCAAATGTGGGTGAATAATTCATTCATTCCAGTGAGCCGGGATGCTGAATATTTTATGTCCAAACCATGGAAATGTTATTGATTCCTAATGAGTGGTACAAAAAACTCTGATGACTTGATGCAGAATATGGGGATACATCCTCCAGTAGACAGACCACTAGTACACGATTTTGGGTAAGTAACATGGCTGTGGCTTGGTTCCCACATTGCTAAAGTGAGGTATGAGACTACCTGCTTTGAAATGTGCTTAAGTGTCCAATATGTTATTCTTGAAACTACTTAGGATGCATCATGCTAGAACACAGTGGCAGACAAAAATGCGGTCATCTAGAAAATAATGTTCTACCGCAAATACTGGACTCTGCTGTCTTCCAGTTTCTGAGCAGCAGGAAGAGAATACTCTAGATTTGTTTTTTTACAGCCCACTAAAAACAAACTAAAGATGATTATTTCATAAGAGCTTAAGTTATTTTATTATAATTAAAGAATAACCAGTATTATAAAGTCTAGAGGCCCCAGGCAAGATCAGCTTGATGTTGCACTATGTCTTGCACAAACAGAGTAAAAGGAATTCCTTCTCTTATACAGGTTACAGACTCACAGAAAAAAAAGATGTACCTAGGGACAAAGAAAGCAACTAGTGCCCTAGTAACCACAAAAAAAAGCCGTTACTTTCCATAAGGGAATTCAGAGGTAAGAGTAGCTCAGCAGCTGGTGTAAAGCTGCTATAGCACCACTGATTCTGTGAGTTTACAGCAATTTATACCAGCTGAGGATATAGCTCTGGTAGGGGAAGTGTTTTTCTTAATGTCATATTCAAAGTCTAGCCTAGAGTTGAACCAGATCTTCAGAATCCTCATCACAAAGCTTTCTCTTTCATGAGCTTGCTTTCCCAAAGGCCAGCCTCCAGGACTCAGCTGAAACATCATTGCACCTAGCTGGGGTTTTAGATGGCCCCCGAGAAAGACTAGTTCAGATCTGAAAAAGACGAGACTGAAAAATTATAATTCATGGTTTTAAAGGACTATTAGGTAGAAGAAGAGTAGAATTCTTGTTATTACCAAGCAAAATTTAAAAATTATTCTAATCATAGAATCACAGAATCAGCTGGGTTGGAAGCAACCTCCAAGATCATCAAGTCTAACCCTTGGTCCAACACCACTGTGATTACTAGATCATGGCACTAAGTGTCACATCCAGACTCATCTTAAAAACCTCCAGGGACAGTGAATCTACCACCTCTCTGGGGAGGCCATTCCAATGCCTGATTACTCTCTCTGTAAAAAATTTCTTCCTAATATCTAACCTAAACCTCCCCTGACAGAGCTTAAGTCCGTGCCCCCTTGTCCTATTGCTGGCTGCCTGGGAGAAGAGACTGACCCCCACCTGGCTATAACCTCCCTTCAGGTAGTTACAGAGAGTGATGAGGTCACTCCTGAGCCTCCTTTTCTCCAGAGTGAACACCCCCAGCTCCCTCAGCCTCTCCTCATAGCACTTGTGCTCCAGTCCCTTCTCCAGCCTCATTGCCCTTCTCTGCACCTGCTCCAGAACCTCAATATCTTTCCTGAACTGAGGGGCCCAGAATTGAACAAAATACTCCAGGCGTGGCCTCACCAGCACTGAGTACAGGGGAAGGATCACTTCCCTGGTCCTGCTGGCCATGCTAGTCCTGATACAGGCCAGGGTGCCATTGGCCTTCCTGGGCACCTGGGCACACCTGGGCTCATGTTCATTCTCTTGTCAACGTGAACCCCCAGGTCCCTTTGTGCCTGGCTGCTCTCCAGCCACTCTGTCCCCAGCCTGTAGTGCTGCATGGGGTTGTTGTGGCAGAAATGCAGGACCCGACACTTGGCCTTGTTGAACCCCATCCTATTGGAATCTGCTCATCTCTCCAGCCTGTCCAGGTCCCTCTGCAGAGCCCTCCTGCCTTCCAGCAGATCAACACTCCCTCCCAATTTGTGTCATCTGCAAATTTGCTAATGATGGACTCAATCCCCTCATTTAAATAGTTAGTAAAGATATTAAACAGGACTGGGCCCAACACTGACCCCTGGGGGACACCACTGGTGATCGGCCACCAGCTGGATGCAGAACATTCACCAGCACTCTCTGGGCCCAGCCCTCCAGCCAGCTCTTAACGTGTCCAAGCCATGGGCTACCAGCTTTTCAAGGAGTATGTTATGGGAGCCGGTGTCAAAGGCTTTGTCCAGATAGATCACATTCACAGCCTTCCCCTCATCCACGAGGTGGGTCACCTGATCATAAAAGGAGATCAGATTGGTCAGGCAGGACCTGCCTTTTCTAAACCTGTGCTGGCTGGGTCTGAGCCCTTGTCCATCCTGTAGGTGCTGTGTGATTGCACTTAAGATGATCTGCTCCATAACCTTGCAAAATGATTCTTAATGATTAAATGTTGTCTTTTCTCACTGAACACAGCACAAGATATTACTATCTAAGCTTTTATGAGTTAAGTGAGTTGTGTGTTAATTGGATAGATTGTTCTGGATGCATTAGGCTCATGCAAAAGTCAATAAAGATTGTTTTTCCTTACCTGCATTGGGGTGATATTGTGACTATATTAACAGTAGCAATACAATACAGAGCAATTTGATTTCTCAGGACACATGGAAGGCTTCAAAATATTTCTCAATAATCACTTTACCTTTCAAATAAAAGAAAACAGGAATAACTGTTAATTTTTCTGAGAAAAAGACTCTTCTTTATCAGTTTGTATATATAAACAAACGGCACACCAAAAAACTAGAAAAGTCACCAGAATGTTGAAAATGGAGCACGAAAACCTGATCTGTTAATAGGGGATTAATGACCCTTCTGATATACAGTCCCTCAGAGAAGGACAAGACAGACTTCTGTTGGAGCAGATGCAAAGGCCAAGAAGGAACTGAATGCAGATTCCCTGAAAGAGGCCTCACTGATAGCAGAGGACTCCGTGAAACGGCCTTTGATAGCAATTAACTAAGCAGAAAAACCTCTTAATGTTCTGCAGAGAGATACATCTGAAGAACTCTGTTAATTAAGTTGAAATTAAGACAGATAAGGACTGTGTGGATCCACCAATCTACAGAATAAGCCTTAGTTAATACTTAGTTATATCTTTGTGTTGTTAGATAGCTTTGATGGAGTGTATTAATTTTAGAAATATGCATAATTGTGTGTTAAGATAGTTCTTTCTTGTACTCTGCTAAATCCCTGCGCAGTGGAACATAAAGATGCCTTAATGTAAACATCAGGGGCCATTTTCCCTCCATTCCTGAAACTGTATTGTCCCTCAGATGTTGAAGAGGGCTTGAAATAAAACTTTCATGTTTGTTTGATGCAGTCAGGCTGTATTATTTAACAGCTGGAGGCTATAAGCCCCTAAAAAGGTCAATAGAGAATTGCATCAGTGCTACTGGATGTCGCGACAGACTTCCTACGTTTTGCCAACTGTCAAAAGCATGCAGGAAAATTGATAGGGAAGTTAGTTCCTAGTCTGTCAATTAATTGATAGAATGTATGAAATACATGAATTGACAGCAGAGCAGTCCAAAACCATACCTTCAAAGTTTGTACAGTGGATGTTTATCAGGAGCAGTTTACAGAACCTAATCCAAAGCCAGAAAAGTTTCCTTTGGAGGGGTTCAACTGTGAGAGTAAAGCTCCAGAGAAAACATTACCAAGTGGAGTTAGTACCAGTCACACAAATCCCTTTTTGAAAAAGAAACTCAATGAGCACCATGCATGTGGAAAGCTCTTCTTGATTCACAGACCAAGGAAAGAACATTGCAGTTCCCACTTTTTGCAATTCTTCCTCTTTGTGCGGTGTTAGTCAAGCAAGGTGAAAACTTCTCTCAACAGTCACCAGAAAGGCTGGTGACTAGAGGAAGATCAGTCAAAGGAGTATTGAGAACAGGCTGGAAAGGAGATTTTTTTAATTGAAATCTTGCCTCGCACATGAATTCTGATTTTTCTGGCTTTGTTCAGTGCTATTCCTGTGTTGCTAACACCTGAACAAATCCATCCTTCAGCTCTTGCAAAAAAGCAGTTTGCCTCAGAGACTTTCTGCAATATTCTTAGAAATAAGGACATAAAACGAAGAGGCCAATGATGTGTGAAAAGGGAATAGCAGCGTTATTGTAGCACTCCCAGCTTGTCAGTGACTGTGCTTGTAATAATAAATGTTATTAATCTGTTGTGAAGTAGCACAACTTTAAAACAGTAACTAACACTCAATAACTCGTTGCTGATCCTCCTAAGAGAGTAAATGATAAACGCCCATTCAGCTGTTTCTTCACTTTCATAAAACTGTTCTACTCTGACCACACAGAAACAGTGTCTGCCAGACTGAGACTAGTGACATGCATTGACAACTTGTGCTTAATTAGAAAATCCCTGTGCTCTTGGCTGAAGACAGTTTTCCTAGACTTTGTGCTTGGTTATCTTTTGTGATATGCAGGCCCCTGTTTATCGGAGGGCAAAAGCACTACCTAACCGCCCGAATTCCAACCTGATTGCTGGGGGGAAGTGAGGGGGAGAGGGTGGGGTTTTTTTGGTGCGGGACTAGTTTTCAGTGACTGCTGGGGAAGAAGCATCTCAGAGGGAGCTGCTTTGGTTTGGTTTTTTCCCCCCCCCTGCCTTGGATCCCTAGCCCTGGGTGCCCTGTGCTCCAGAGGGAGAGAGACAGTCACCATTGCCTCGGGTTTGCTATGGAGTTCCTGAGGCAGCCGACAGCATCGGCAGAGGAGCCTCTGCCCACCCCGGGCCAGCGCTTTTCAAACAAAGGACGAGGACAGAGTCCACCCCATCCCTTCGTGGAGGCAAATCCACGTGAGTTTTTTTTTTTGCCAGCTGCCACCCTCTTTTTAACCCTGCACTTTATCTCCCTGCGAGGAGCGTGGCTGGGCCGGCCGAGGCGCGACATCGCCACCTGCTGTCCATGGCCATCATTGCACCGGAGGGCAGCAGAGACGTTTAAAGGTTTTGGTTACAGGGTAGTTGTTGGTTCTATTCTGGTTATTTTGGACATATATAGAGTCGTTAAGAACTGTTATCCTTTTCCTACACATTTTCCTAATTAAACTTTGTCTTAAATTTAACAGAGGTGTGGTCAGTTTGGGGAAGGAATTTCAACAGACAAACTGTTTTAGTTTTCTTCTGAACAAAAATAATATCATAAAAAATAAAAGGTGACCCACAAGTGCTGTGGTGGCTGATGGAGAACAAGTGTAGTAATTGTTTGCAAGATTGTCCTGGAAACCTCCTGATTGTTCCAACATGCAGAAAGTCTAAGGATGATGTAGCAGTAATCAACATTTTACCTGAAAAATTTTACCAGCATTCTCTTCTTTGAAGGCTGACGTGATAGGGAATATAAATATGGCAAATTAAGGTAGGAACATATGTTAGAATGAACAAAAAGCTGCAAGATAATAGGAAAACATCAAGATAATGCCAGCATTTACTCTGGAATAGGCAGTGATGTTCTTCACGCATGTAGGAAATCACTGGGCCAGTGTAGTGTAGGACAGGTTGAGCCTGCATCACAAAATTGGAATCAACATTTTAAGTTTAAACTTTTCCTACAATTTTCCTTTTGGTTAGGTCATCACTTGAAAAGGTTTTTAATGTATTTGTATACCTAAATCTCTCAAGAGCTTTTAGATTTTTTGGGCAATATTACATAGCACTTTCTCACAGCTGTGAATATCCCACTGCTAAGTGGAAAGGTGTCCTCGCTTGTTGTTTATCATGTGTAGTGCAAGGCCATTCAGCAGTACAGTCAGCTCAGTGCCTATTAGCACTCCATTACCATGGCTGCACCTATACTAGCAATTTAAAGAGTGTCAGGGAACATCCCCAGCTATAGGAACACAGTCACCTACCCTGTTCAGTCATTGGAGTGGTCCTTGATAGCACCTTTTACTCTGTACCAACCAGTGGGCACCTAAGTGTGGTTCAGGAGTTACTGTGGGCTAGGGACCGTTCCTCAAAGGAGGTTTGGGTGTAATCAGGTTGACTTGGAGCGGCGAGCTGAACAGTGAGGTTGCTGGCTGTCCCATGCCAGTTGGCAGCAGAGCCAAACAACTGTCTCGGGGACACTACATTTAACCATACTTATGTTACCTGAGAGTAACAGGTATAGTTTTCATGCACTTAGGACATCGCACCCTTAAGGAGAAGGGAGCAACCAATATTCATAGGTGTTCATGGTCTAAAGGAACAACAAAAGTCAGAGGGTTTGCAAAAACTTGCAAAATTTTGTTAGAAAGTTACACACTTGTCATGGTAATTGGTATGCTAGTCCCTGACCTACTATATAAGCATGTGGCCAAAGAGTTATGAGCACTGGGAGCAGGTATCAGGAGGTAGAGAAAGGCAGGTTAATCACAGATCTCATTTAGCAAAGCAACATCACAAACTAAATTTTGCTGGTGGTGTTTTAGAGCCTGTTGGTTTCAAGTAAGTGTCTACATGGGGAGCAAACCATCATTGATAGACCATTATCATGACTTGTGAACTTTTAATACAGTTAAACTCATCATGGCAGTGCCTTAGCAAAAGTATGTTCTGTAATGTGAGACAATGTCTTTGCAGTTTATATTTATTTGTAGTAACTTCAATATTAACAATGAATTCTATAGAAATACTTTATGTCTGTTCTTTTCACCAGCAGAATATTACTGGGAATCAAGATTATAATATTATGGTGTCTAATAGGAGGTTGATGAACTATAGGAGACTCTTACCCAGGCTGTGAAATGGTTAACTCACACAAAAGGGGCTTTGAACCAAGAAGGAATATTAATTTTCTGACGAAGTTGATGTTATTGAGCCTCAAACTGTTGGAGCTTGGTGCAGGAGTTATCAAGAAAAATCTATAGGTCTGGTGAAATATATTGTGGTGGACAAGATAATCACAAGAAGGGTAGGGGCTGATGAAGTTATTGGAGTTTCCTCTGGTTTTATGCTAATATAAATTCTTCAGTGCCAAGCTATTGGCCTTATTACAAGAGATGCCATGATCCTGTAACTGTGCACCTGAGTGAGCCAGACAGCACTGCTTCCTCTGCTGCCTATATTTTTAGCCTTGGAGCTGTGACAGACCTGCCAGAATAATATGAAGCGGAGGCAAATACATTGCAAGCACAAATAGGACAGCCTGGGATATATGTTTGCATGACACTGGCTAATTGCCTGAAGTCCTGCTATAGTCAGTGGAGACAAAGAGATAATTCATCCACTCCTCTGACCCATTTCAGACAACTGCTATAGGATGATAAGAACTTCCAATCACTAAAGCAAATTCCTTTTCAATGCTGCAAAATGACAGGGGAACAACTGATTTAGCCCCTCAGCTCTGTTGATTGCAATGAATGGGGTTTTTTGGTGTCCATCAGTAAAGGTGAGAGCAGAATTAAGCCCCATGTGAAGAAGGAAAGGGTATTTGAATTTGGTATAATTTTTTTCTGCTTTGAATTTTCCTTAGCCATAGCATGAACTGACCACTACTGAATGAATCCATAGAGTTTGGAAACTTAGGAAATATCCAGGTATCAGAAAAATTAGGTAAGAATATTAATATGTGAATTAATAATTCAGATTGTGTGGATGATAAAATATAGACATTGAAATCTGGAAAGACAATATTAATGGGGCAAATGTTATATTACAATAGTGGTCTATGAATAGTGATCCCTGAACAGTATTGAGTCAGTGGCTGCTCCATATGCTGTGCCAATGGCACTTTTGGGCTACTTTTGAAATACTAAATGAAAGACTTCGACCTTTTTGTGGCAAATAGAAAAAAATTCAACAAATGGTAATTAACCAAACAGGATGGTTGAAACAAAGAGAAGATTAAACTCTCCCATTTAAATCAAATGCCTTCTAATATGACACACATAAATACTTTACAATTATGGGATGCAACATCAGTGCCTGCAGGTAAATACGGAACACTAAATTCCGAATGCCAGACACTTAAGAGACTATTTATTTAAATTGCATGAAGATTTATACTCCACTAATCTCATTATGAACCATACATATGAAACATAAGCTGTGTTCTGAATTTTTGTCTCTAGTAAATTAAGTGGCAAAATAAACCTTTTCTCTTACACTAGGATAACATCTATTTGGAGTGATGGATAGGGTTAAAATTTAGAGGAGGTTAAGAATTCTGGCATAAATGCAGCTGCTACTGCCTGGACTGGACGGAATGCAGTCAATGTGTTCCCCATACAATGATAATTGTTGGCTCAGAGGGATGGAATGGAGAGTGGAAAAAAGTGAAGACTTATGTGGCCTCTCTCCATTGAAATCCTGGCAGAAAGGGGGAACCTTGGAGTACTTTGAAGTTCAGGAAACCTGTTAGCCAAGGGCGAATCAAGTTGTTCTATTTCCTCACTTTCCCTCATTACAGATTTGGTAACTTTAAACTGTGACAATTTTGATATTTTCCCCTCCATCCTTTCCGCTATTCTGGGTTGTTCAGACTTGGTGGCTGGTGGGCAACTAGAAGAATTTGGGACTTATTAAATAGTATAAAAGCCAGCTGGTTCAATTTGGGTCTTTGGAGACAGAGTTGTTGTAGAGACTACACAAGCTTCTGGGGAAAAGAATGCCACACAACTATGTTATTTCTTTTGCAAAGATATTTTGCAGTTTTCTAGCTCGTAAGGAACTTTGAGAAAGGACTCTATGTCTTGGGAGGTTCATCTGTGGAAAGGTGTGTCAAGGAGGGACATCTAGGACATGCTCTCTTCACCTCTGCTCTCTCGGGCATGTTTTAAGGGCAGACCCATCTACCTGTGAAGCACAAGGACGAGTGGTTCAGCCTTATGCATGTTTTTACCCACTCAGTCAGTGAGAGGTTTAGAATCATAAAGCAAGATAATCCAATCCCTTATCTTGATTGCAAATAGGTGTTTTAATTTCCATTAAACATAACAAATGAAATAGAGCATCTCCCTCCCCAAAGGAACACACATCACCTGAGAAAATAAGCTGCAGTGTGCGAAATCTTTTACTGATGAACTTAATTTTCTATAATGGGTGATTAAGCTGTAGGGTTTTTTGGGCATGTTTGTTGTTGTCATTGTTTTTCATTATTACTATTATTTAAGGCATCACGTCATCAACGCTAGAAAATGGCTTAAGAAGCAGAAGCCCCCAAAGTCAAACCACGGCATAGGCAATAAATTTACTTGACACAAACATCATCACCCAAAGACACACCTTTGCTGTTGGTACCCAGAGAAGAACCAAAGGTAAAGTACAGCCTTGGTACAAAGTTCCTTTGACTTTGAAATTCATGGCTTTCCACAGCCTGTGACATGCCAGTTTTGACCATTGAAAAGTGTGATGCAAGATGTCTTCATTTGCTGTGGCTCCCTTTTCATCTGGGCAGATAGTCAGGATCTCTCTTACGGATGGAGTTGAAAAAAGGAGAAATGAATATTTATGTGTCAAGAGCTGCTGGTTTTGATTTTGGGAAGTCTATTTTTATAGCAAAATGGTGGGCATAGTAGATGTGCTTTTTACTGAAAGCTTTTTGTTCTTATATAATATATGTAAAATATATATNATGGACAAGAGGGTAAGATGAGAGAAAAAGAAGGGGTATCTTGTTTTTTCAAAGTGTGTATCCTTACATGGAGTCACGAGGAGATGAACCCACCGGCCACGGGTCCTGAAACAGTGGAGGACCAACACATTTGAAGGTGTTTACCTTTGCATTCCTCACCCAGATGAAGCCTCTTTACAGAAGCAAGTGGCCAAACCAGGCATTGTGTAGAGCTGCATCAGAAGGTGTAACTCACTGTCTCTCTTTACTGGGTACCCTGAAACGCAGGCATTTATCTCCCAGGCAGATATCTGGTGGAGCTCAGGGCGCTCCTGCAGACAGGACTGTGGTGTTGACGGTGGCCAGAGGGTGGCAGCATTGCACTGGTGAGGTGCCATGGCCCTCTGACAAGGAGGAGGGAAAGGGAAGAAGTGTGGAAGTGGGAAAGAGGGAAGGAAGTGAGGAAGCCTCAGATACTCCTGAGCAGCTGAGGGAGAAGGGGCGATGAAACTGGAATAAACGGTGGGAATTTTTATACCAAAGTGTTGCTAAAAATAGGTCTTTTATACTGTTCTTTCCTGATTCTGTCAGGAGCTGTGTTACAGTGGTTTTCTCCTTTCACTTTACACTGGAGAATGCTTCTCTGCCCTCCTCAAACTAAGGCAAAAAGTAGCTGCAATTCTTCATTTCTTGTGAGGAAAGGGAGAACAAAAGAGATGAGGAAAGGTGTTTTTTTAAATGAAAAGGAACTTTTATAAAAGCACCTCACTTTCTTAGGGCCTAAAAGCATTATGCTACCTTAAAGAGTCTAATCCACTAACAACAGTGGGGGGTGTTTTCTGGGTTTCCACCTTTTCAGATACTGCTCCTTCTGGTGTGGCAGCCACAGGCTGTCAGTCATGTAGTTTCTGCCCTGTGGCACGTAACTTACCCCAAACAAATGATCCTACCAAGACAGTGGTCATATGCAGCTTCCAGACAATTGCAGGCCCCTTCCAAGTGAAATACTCTGTTCTATCCTACTCTATCTTAAGGGCTTCAGGGACATAGGAACATTTAGTATTGTGAAAGTCTTCTGGTATATACATGCGTCTCCATTTTTGTAGTTGAAAGTTACCTTAATTTTGCTGAAAGTTGGAAAAACTAAGGAGATTCATTATTTCAGTGCACAAACCAGACTAATCAGAACTATTGTGTGCACGTGTATTGGTGTGTCTGCCTGTTGCAACTACTTAGCTGGTACTTTAAAGCACAGAGGATCCAAAGCACGATTATAATTGTTTAGACACTGTAAGACCCCATGTTCAGTGGCACTTTTTTGTCTGCCTTCTGAAGCTTTCAAATACCTCCATGCACACTCTCGATGTATTTTTTTGTTCTTCCCCACTGCTGCTCTTTCCTTTCTTGCTGCCAACCCTCCTCTCTCCACTAGGCCTTCTCAAGAAAATCCACCTTCTCAATTGACCCATTTTCCTCCCCTGTTGTTGGGTCTGATTTGTTTCCTCCTTTCCCTTCATAACTGTTTGTGTCAATAATTACTTCAGCAACATCCCTTTTCCTGCTCCCCTCCTCTGAAATTCCCCTTCAGCCCTGACACTTTCTGTAGAAACAGCTGCAGGTTATTCCTAAGGTTCCTTCTCTCATCAAAGGGCTTGAAAAATCAGCTCACTGCCATCTCTCATCAGGAAGACAGGTTGTGGGCCAGGTAGGGAACCAGGAGCACCTGGTTGGTGATGGTAGCACAGCCACTGATCCACCACCTGGTCTTTGGTATGTCCTTCGTCCTCTGTCCTCTCCTTGCTCTAAAAGAGGAGTGATAATTGTGCACTTGCCTCACATGGATGTTGTAAAAACTTAATTACCTCTTGTAAGGTGGTATCTAAGAGTGAAACGTGTCTTTATCTCTTGCACTGGTAGATGTGACCACTGCAATGTGCACTTAGCTCAGGCCCTGGCATATAAAAGTGTGTCCCACAGGCAGCCAAAGCCTTCTCTCCTTCTGGTTACAAAGGTCTCTGCGCCACAGTTCTCTGACAGAGAAGGGTCTCTCTGGCCACAGGGATAACAAGCAGGGAAGTTAAATTCACCTCCAATCAAGGTCACCTATCCAGCCACTTCTCTGATCACTCTCTCCCTCTCTCTCCCCCTGAAATCACTGGCGAGGCCTCGTCTGAACAAAAATCCTGTTCCTCAACTCAGCTGCTTCCTCCATCCTTACCCACTGCCTCACTCTTCCCTTTCTCTCTGCTACAGCTTCCAGGACTTGTTCAAGATGGTCTCCCTCCTCCTTCCTGGCTGCCCTCTCAGGCTGTCTCGATGGGTACAACTCAAGACTTAGCCTTTGCTTTCCTCAGGCAGTTGCTGCAAAGGCTGTCCAGTGAGATGGTGTCCACCCGCGAGGGTGGGAAGGGGCACTGAGCCTTGCACTGGGCACGCAGCACCTCTTTCGAGTCATCTCCCAAGCTACCATTGGGGTCAACTCAAACTTCCAGTCCTAATTACGCCGCTCCCTACATACACACACACACACAAAAATCATCAGCAACTTGGGCTGATTACCTCCTCTTTCCCATGAGAGGGCGATCTGTTTGTTCTGATGGAGAAGGCAGAATGTGCAGTGCCTGAAGAAGCTGCAGTTAACCCATCTGGCTATGGAAGTGCTTTTGGAAATGCAAGACAATAACAAAAGTCAAGGGGATTTTAGATCAGGACAACTGGAACTCAAGAGGAATTGAAAAGTTGTTTATTTTTTGCATTCTTCACCAAAATATTTTCCTTTGGACAGTATTTGACAGTATCAGAGCTAAAGTTATAAAAAGGCACGAGGATCAAGTAAGACTTGTGAGTACAAACTGTTTGCTGCTCAACCACAGAGAGGCCACTAACTATCCATAATTACATATGAAATCAGAAGGCAGGGGGGAAAGCAAGAAGGGAGGGAGAAAACTATCAGAGAGAATAAAGAAGAAAAGAAGGAAGGAAAGAGAAGGAAGAAATTTTTCAGCATTCAAAAATTTGTGGGGACAAGTTTGAAAACATTCACATGACACAACAAAATCCAGAGGCAAGATAAGAAAATGGAGGCATATACAATTTAAAGAATTTTCCAAAGTAATTTCCCCTCTCAAAATATAGTGATTTTGAGGTGAGAGGCAACTAACTCATTATTTTGAATTCATGAGGTTGTAAATACTGGCATACACTTCACTGTTCTGGATTAGGCAAGAATGAAACACAAAGGTATAGCTTATGTTTGAATTGGTAACTGGGCATCTCGTGCTTTGCAGAATTGCCTTCCAAAATTCCTATTTTTGGTTACTTCTTTTGCTTTCCCTTGTTTACTGGTGCTTTGCACACCCTGCAAATGATGCAATGATAAGCCCACATCCACTGCAATTTCTTGGAGGCATCAAGGACCTTGGTCTCTGCTCTGGCTCTACCCATGGATGAACCTGAATAGCACAACCCTGCCCCTGTCACTACCCAACTTCGGGTGATGCTGGGAAGTTCTTCACATACCTGCAGAGATTTAAATTCTATTAAACAGTCAGCTCTGCTAAAGTAGGTTGAGAAGAAAGGTTTTGCCCAGTGCAGGCCAACCTCTTAGCTCTGCTACAGCTCCCTACTGCTTATCTTCCCCCAGCAAAATACCCTCTGTTATTCTCAGCCCCCCAGGCCCAGGAGCCACTCTCCCTCCTCTGAAGAGCCTCTGATACAGCCTGCATGGCCTTGTCCATCTCCAGCCAAAGACTGGAGAGCCAAAGGCAGAGGCAGATTTTAGTGCTCAGTCCTTGCATGCCTGGTGGCCCTTCCACACATTTTATGGGGGCAAAATTGTGTAGGCTCAGGGCAAGAAATGGCACCGGCCAAGCTTCTTGTCTCTTTGAAGGTGAGCAAGAGATGCTACCAGCTGAGGAGAGAAGCTGCATCTGTGCCTTTCAGGGATCACAAGATTCCTGTTTAAGGTATCCCTGCCAGTCTCCATCTGCTTGCACCACAGGGAGGGAAACCGAGCTGGCTTTAAACACAGGAACATACATGCACAAACACACAGATGATGTATTTCTGTGCCTTTTCACAGTTCTAAAGGCAGCTGCTGGCATGGCCAAAGGAGGGTGTGCTGTAACCTGCACAGCACAGCAGTGTGGGATGGGTTGCTTTTATGGGGCCTTGGGAGCTCTCATTTGTGGCACCATGCTGTAACGAAAACACGAGAAGAGGTAGAAAAGGACTTGGCTGTACCTGCCTCATGGTGCCATGGTGTTGTTCCACAGTGGTATAAGAGGGGCCCGTGGTCCCAAGCAGTTTAGACTAACCTGACTGTCAGGTTTAGCTATTGCCAGGTTGGTATCACTGAGTCAGTGCTCCCAGGAGCTCTGTCAGGGCCACTCACTGCCTTGTTTTCACATGCTGCAACTTGAACATATGTGCCATGAATAGCATTGTCAGCACGTGTCTAAGCAGTGACTTTGGCAATGGAGTCTGCTTCTCAAACATGACTATGAATTTGTTTCTCAGAAAACGCTGTACTGCTTTGAATAACACAGAGAAGTTACATCAGTACAGTTCTCAATTTCCCTTCCCTTTCCCAAAAAGAACAGTCACACTTAGAGCACTTAATTTTCGGGAGCAATACACTCAATGAATCAAAATAATACAGTATATGACAATACGTGAGGATGACATGGCTTAGACCATCAAGAATGTTCAGGATGAACAGGTGTCATACTGGGATTTTTGCATTTCTATTTTGACTGATGTGGATTTCTGAAATTGGAAAACTATGTGAGTGCCTTTGTAAAATGTACAAATATGTTTATATCAAAATGCCTGCAGCTTTAGGAAATGCACAGGTATTGCTATTTTCATTTAAAGACAAATTAAATCAAACCTAACCAAACAAAGCCTTTTATCAAAATCATTATATTGGTCCAAATCCAATTCATAGAGCCCGACCACAGAATCTCAAAGAAGATTAGATTCTTAGATGAACAAATTTGCAAGAATGTAAATAAAAAGGATATAGCATTTCTCATTCTAAGACATTCTGTTTCTCAGACCAAAGTTCATAACTATTCATAAAAAGTCAAGGATTTGGGACTTTTACCACAAGAAATGTTACCCTGGGTAAATCTTGGAAAAAGGACTTGCCTGGGAACATGGAGTGAAAGCCAGTCTTACCGCTAATGATGAGAAAAGCAGAATGACTGATGCATATTAGGGCCATGAAATACAATTTGGTTTCAGAAACTAATTTGGTAAGGGAAAAAGAATTGTACTTCTAGATGAGCAATGGAGATCACTTCCACAGCACCTCTGTGTATCAGCCCGCATGGATTTTCTTGTGTGTCCTCAAGACTGAAAACTCAGTTGCATGCTAACATCAATGTATCCTTTCATGATCTTGGAATTTACAATCTCTTGCTGTGCTTTGTTCCTTAAGACCTTGGTCCTGTCCCCCAGTCTGGAAGAGTCATCTCGGTCTAGGTTCAGTAATGTCAGCACACCCATCAAGTCACATCAAGTGATTATTCGTATCTGCTCAAGCACTGGAAGACAAAAATGAAACTAGTAATACAAATGAAGCAAAGAAATGAGCACTAAATGAGTCAGTTAAGTTTTACTAGGCAAAGATAAAGGGAAGGAAAAGATAACAGCAGAGAAACACTAGGATGAATTAATGATAACTGGGCACTGGGAGTTAATGAGTGGTTTACAAACAAAGAGAGGAAAGAAAAAAATGTTACTATGAACAAAGTCTCCTTAATAAAAGTCAAAGATTATTGCAAACATCTGAGATATTGCTGTATGCTGCTGAAACCAGAAAACCAGTACACAAAAGAAGGAATGAAAACCTTGGCTTTCAGCTGGATGTAGGTTCCCAAGTGTCTAACCTCTTTGGGAAAAAGACTTCAACATCCCTTAAGGACATATGAAAAAAACTTAGCCTAGTTGTTGAGCAAGTGCATGTAGAAAGGCCATGGGAGTCCCATGGCTGTAAAAGAAGCCCAGGCAGCAGAGAATCAGCTGAAGCTGGTATGCAGATGCACTGCTGTGGACAGAAAACTACAGGTCCCAATGAAAGGGTGGTTTGCCTCCTTTACTTCCAGGCTTGCTCTGTTTTCAGAGACAAACTTTAGACCAGAAAATACAAGCATCTCAAGCTAGATTTTTCAGGCCACTAGGAGGAGAAAGAACATACTCCAGTCTATTGGTTTTCTCATTCTGCTGCTGTCCCCCAACATGCCACCCACCTCCCCTTCCTGGGAGAGCCCTAAGCAAGGCAGGAACTTGGCCTCACTTCACAGACCATGGTACCTTTTGCCTGTATTTGTGTTGCTTGTATCTATCCAAACAAAAAGTTAGGGGAATTCTTGCTAGGGTGTTGATAACAGGTGGCTCTGTTGGATTGTAAATCCTGCTTTTAACTAATGCGTTCCTTCCTGGAGATAAGCTAAGGAGTAGCTTCTAGGTGAGAGGGAAGGAAACTAACTGTGAGCCTGTTCAAGGTTTAATACGAGATAATGGACTTTCTTTCTGCTCTGTGCAATCTCCACGTGCATAGATCTAAAGGGAACCTGACAGCTTGAGAACCTTTCTCCTTACTTTTCCAGAACTGTCCTGCAACCATGGAAATGCTGCACACCAGGAGATTGGGTAGTGTTTTTCTTCTCCTACACAGAGCAGCAGCCAGGACCATATAATCTGAAGTCTCAAGAGATGCAACTAATGAGAGAGACTGCAAGAAATCAGGCCAGAGAAACAAGGGCAAACCAGGCAGAAAAGCTAACAGATTGGAAAGAGTTTGGTTCTGCTTTTTCAAAGATATTCTCCAGTCCCTGTGTCTAGCATCTAGCTGGTACGGTTAAGGCTTATCTGCTCCTGTTGGTAAAGGCAGACCACAAGACGGTGTGGTGTGTTGTCCAGCCACATTTCCTTCCCAGCTTTCTTGCAGCAGATTCAATGAGATTGACTTCTTGACTGAAGAGGTGCTGCACTTATGCCTATGGCCTTCTCTACACGTTCACCAATTCTTTCCCTTCCTTTCCTTGTTACCATCCCTTGCAATCACATTTAGTGGAGTAGTGAAAAAAAACCAAATGAAGAACAGAAGGAGCTGGAAGAGAATAGCTCTAAAACAAGTTGTGGTCTTGGACAGATACTTGCAACCATCCATACTGGTTGAGAGGTCTGTGGAGATGGATCAAGGCCTGTATTTGTAAGGGCCATTAATCAAAGTGTGCAGCTATCAGTGACCCTAGAAGGAACAGATGATGAAACTCCAAGCAGAAAAATGAAACTTGGGACACACAGCTTCACTGGAATGTTTGTGGAGAAAAACAGATTGCAGTTGCATTGCAAGAGGGAACACTGGGAAATAAGAGGAAAAGACCTGATTCAGAGCAATGTCAGGTGGCAAATTTTGTACAAGCTTCTGAGACAACTTTGAGAAAAATGAAACTGTGATGGGGTTTTGGCTGCATTCACAGAGGATGAGGCCCTAAATGTGGGCATCAATGAGCTGAGGAAATGATGAGCAATTGAATGGATATCAAAGAAGACCATCAAGTGGCTGCAGGAACAGATTAATGACAGGAGACAAAAAGAAAGAATGGCAATGACTAGGAAAATAAGTGATACCTGTGTGTAAGACACAAACAGCCAGCAAGGAGGAAAACTATTTAGGGGAGTACAAAACATGGTTATAACCAGGAGTAATTGGGTGAAACTGGGCAAATGAAAATATAGGCCAAATGAGACTTCCTGACCATGAGACTTTCTGGACTGTGTAAGAGACTCCAAAAGAAAGTGGTGGCAGCCCCATTACCTGAGGCATTTAAAACAGAAGAGCAATCATACATGTGTTGTAAATCCTCTACCAGCAGGGGAGCAGAGTAGATGTCCTAACAGGTCTTTTCCACCTTGAATTTCTGTATTAGGAACCACAAAAACCCGAGCTTGTCACTAGACAGAGAATAGTAACTCAGCTTTTGTGGACAGCTAGCAGTAATTATGAAAGTAAAAAGGTAAAATGTCATGGTGATGAAGCAGAGGGTAAGAGGGGAGAAAGAGAGGCATTGTATTGTCCCCCTGTACTTGGCATTGGTGAGGTTGCACCTTGAGTTTTGGGCACCTCACTTTAAAGAGGACATTGAGGCGCAGGGCCGTGTCCAGAGAAGGGCCACAAAGCTCGTGAAGGGTATAGAAAACATGTCTTATGAGGAATGGCAGAGGGAGCTGGGTTTGTGGTTTTAGGAAGCAGAGGCTCAGGGGGGTTCTCGTCACTCTCTACAACATGAAATGAGGCTGTAGTGAGGTGGGAGCCAGTCTCCTCTACCATGCTTACAGTGAGAGGATTGGAGGAAATAGCCTTAAGCTAAGACAGGAGATTCATATTGGATAACAGGAATTTTTTTTTCACTGTTAGGGTGATCAGGCACTGCCTAAGAAGGTGGTAGAGTCACCATCCCTGAAGGTGTTTTAGAGGTGTCTCAATCTGGCACTGGGTGATGTGATTTAGGGGTTACAGTAGTGCTGTGTTGATGGTTGGACTGGATAATCATAGAAGCCTCTTTCAACCTTGATGATTCTATGATTCTCAGCAGCAAAAGCTCGATTCCAGCAGTTCAGCCACACTAACATGAATCCTTCGTTACTGACTTGGTCCTATATTTAAAAAGGGTCATTGGTTGCTCCTTCTTCCTCATTAAGTTTCAGGGAGTGGTCAAAATGAAGGCGTAAGAGGCTGCAAGGAGTTGGTCCTGGTTTGCAAAATGGACCAAGGAGTGCCTACTGGGAAGTCCCAACAGTCTTGTCCCTTGGCCATGCAGTTGAAGCAGCATTGAATTTGATTCTAGCATGCCACACTTAAGTAGGTGTCACGTATCATGAGCTAAGGCTTGCCTTGAAATACTGGGGTTGGATTCCCTCTCTCGTTCTCTACTTTCAGTAGCACCAAATAACTTAAAAGAAGCCTGTTCTATCCCAATGCACAGCACCCTTACAGCAGACTCCAGAGGCAGTTCTGCTTTGCAGCGCCGTGGGTACAAAGCAGTGCACTGCTCCCAGGCACGTCCGGCACTTGCAATAAGGCGCATACATCCAAAAACCAGCCAGGACACCCAAACCTTCCTGCTGAAATCACTGAGGTGTTTTTCACCTTTCCCCTACCCTTTTCACTCTCATCAGGAGGGCTGGGGCTCTACTGCCCAGGAGCCAGAAGGGCGACGGAAACACGGCGTTCACAACCATCAGACAGCTGCAAACCACGCTCCTTCGTGTCCCACGCGCTGCGCGGGACACGCCACCTTCCCTGAAATCTGCGCGGGGGCGACCGCGCCGAGCTCTGAGCGGGCGGGGGGGCCGGGCCGGGCGCGGGGATGGAGGGGGCGCGGGGTTTGG
>VWZG01010396.1:538035-565589 GCA_013396735.1 Grallaria varia
GGGCCCGGCCGCGAGGAGCGGCGGGGCGAACACCCCCCGGCGGCAGCGCCGCGCCCGCCCCCGGCCGCGCTGCCGGCGGTAACTTCCCCTTGAGGGGACGGGCCGGGTCGGGCCCCGTCGCCGGGCTGGTGGAGGAGCGGAAAGTGGGGAAAGCCCGAGAACTTCCCGTCTGCGCGCCCGCGCCTGCCCCGCCGGGCTCCGCTGAGCCCCTCCTGAGAGATGTCCGAGGCTTCTGCTCCGTGTTGCATCAAGGTAAAACCCCGTCCCTCTGTCCGGCCCCTGTCAGCGCTCTCCGAAGCCTCGGGGCGGTGGGGGCTTCGCCCTGTTTACCCAGGGTTGTATTGGTGGAAATAACTGTTTTCCCCTTCCCCGTTTCACCCCGCGCGCTGTGCGGTGGCGGGAGGTGGGTGCCCCGCGGTGTGCGGGGCGCGGCCGTGCGGAGCGGGGCGCTCCCCGCGCTGGCTCTGGCCGCGGGCGGGGGAGCGCGGCTGCCGGCAGCTGTCAGCGCCCTGCGCGGCCCCGGGGCACACGGCGGCCATGGCCCGGCGCTGGTGGCGCGGTTCTTCCCGGCGGGGAGCTTTAAAGGGAGCCGCGGAGCCCGGCCCGGCCTCCCCCGGGACTGGCCACCCGCCGTCCCCGCCAGCAACTTCGTAGAAAGTTTCGTGCCGTCGGGGAGACGCAGCCGCTGCTGTTTTCAGCAGCAGTGGGTTTCAGGGCCCTTTTTTTTAAAAAAGTCTAATTTTTTCCTTAATACCTATATTAGTATTATTTATTTCCAAGCGCTGCAATTACTGGCATCGCTTGCCGGTCGGCAGGTAGGGGAGCCGCGGCAGGGCAGCCCGGCCTTCTCTACCACGGTCTGGGAACGTGTTTCTCTGTGCCTTGGCCTGTCGAAGAAGTGATGTCCCCATGAAGTTTCTTGTTTTAGTTGGAGGTGGCAAGAAACTGAGACTACAGAAACAAAATCCATTTTTGTCCAGACCCTTCCTATCTAGCAGCCCACTAGAAATAGTGCTTTTCTCTCTCCTTTCGTCACCCATCAGTTCTGTGTTTTATTTAGGAGACAGTTTGCCTTGTTGCAAGCCGGGAATCTCCCTTCTGCTCCTGACTAATTATGCCCCAATAAGAGATCTTTCGTGCTTTTCTCTGCCAGTCCGAAAGGAAGAGGTGACTTCCAGACTCTCTCTGAGGAGAAGAGCCTGGAAAAAACACTTATTCAGCGTGATGCTCTTTTGTTTGCTTGTCCCGTGGGTGTATACGGGTAGTCTTGCATTCTATATGGTATGACCACAATTTGAAAACTCCTGGGTGGTGTTTTCTCTTGCTGAGTTAAATGCAATGGGGCCTGTATCCCGTGAAGTCTCGTGGCTTGGAGTCTAGTTTGACTTTTCATAACACACACGGACAAATTGGATAATAGAGTATTGTATGCACGTTACAGTATAGTGAAATGCTAATGCAGGCAAAACGTGTGCAATTGACTCAGTGGATCCCTATATATATAAAACGAGACATAACTACTGATTGTCCTTCTTTTTTTTTTTTTAGTAAACCCTGTGGAAAGGTAGGATGTGTTCTCTGGACAGAACACAAATGAATGTCACGACAAAGTAGTGTCATATGAGTTGTATTTCCTTGTTTTTGGCATGTGTCATTTTGAAAATACAAGGTTTACTTCTGCTTACTGAAGTCAACAAAAATGCTACTTTTGATTTCAGGAACTGTAAAACTGGTCCTTCCCTAGCCTCAGTAAGGTACATTATAGAATCATACTGTAAGGAATCAGTTACCTAGCAGGAGAGATACAAGCAAAGTTCTGCTTCAGTCTTGAAATTAATAAATGCCAAATTTTCATTACATTTAGACAGATAGTGAAAAACTGATGTGGTTTTTTTTGAAGTGACCAATTTTAAACATCATGATCTGAACTTACTTTAATTTTTTAATGTGTAGTTTGTTTATGTGCTGTTTACATGCAGATCCAATTATCCTGTCAGAGGACAGAAACTACTGTTACTGGCTTCTCTGGTGGTTATTTTGATAGCTCCAAATATAGAAAGTACAACTTTTCATGCAGAAATGTGAACTTGAAATGAAAGCATTTCTTCACTAGTCAAACCATTCTGGATAACTTTCATTTCAGCTTTTCTAACTACCTTTGTTTTTTGGACACTTCTTTCAACCAGGCAGTGTTCAAGGTGGTTGTGGTCAGCATCTGGATTTAAGAGAAGCTGTTTAACGGATAGTGTGATTATATGAGTAAAACTGATGGATTTTTTTCAGTTTTCCAGTCTGACTGGTGGCATGGAGCATGAGGTTGAGGCAGAGGAGCAAGCTCCCCACTGTATTTCCACTTTGCTGCTAAGGTGCTGAGTTTTTCTGTAAAGCAGGCAGGTACTGTGCTACAAGAGTATGGCAAAGTTTTATTAGTAGACTGTGAAATGAAAGCAGCCATGCTATTTATTATATGTTGTTTTGTTGTCCTTTTGGTTGTTTTTTACCCTGTTCCTCATCCAATATGGGACAAGGGTAGAAAGCTTCAGCAGAGAGAGTGAAGGCTAGTGCTTTGTTTGTGCCCCAGCTGCTTACTGACTCCTTCTCTGAGAAACGAAAAGTACAAAGCTACCATCCAGACCTTACCAACACTTGGATGTGTGCTTGCCTGGTGTATGGCAAACAGTCCCACTATGCTGTTGTGGAAGGAAGTGTGTGTGGAGTCTAAAGCTGCAGAGAGAAGTCATCACTGGAGTTTAGAAAATAAGACCAGAGATGAAAATGAAGGTTGGACCCTCAGTGTTTGCTACAGCTTAGGGTGTTGGTATACTCTCTGCATGAACTGGTAGGCTTTGGGGTTGTGGCAAACTCCAGTCCAAGACAGCTGGAGGGCTTTGACTCCAAGGCGGGTTGGGAAGGGGACATTTGGTGTGGTTGTCATGTTCAGACACTTTTTTTCCCCGGTTGTTGGAATGTCTATGTTGGTAGCACTTCCTGGGCCCCAGCAATTAGCAGATTTTATTATTGTAAACACTACCACAACGCTGGCACTCATTACAGTATTGGTGATCCTTACAGCCTCACCTCTCTTCCCACAGATGGGAGAACTGAGGTACCAGGAGAGCGTGAACATTTTGCAAAGGCTTACAGGAGAGCAAAAGCTCCAAGGGAGACAGAATTAGTTTAGACATAGGTGATGATTTTTGTGATTAATTAAGGTCCAGTTGGTAGTAAGTTCTGTTTAAAACTTAATGTGGAGCGTTCTGGTTATCAGCATCTCCTTATTTTTGCCTTGAGAATACTGCTGTGGCATCACATGGAGTCTCAGAATTGAGCAGGCAAGTGGAAGGGTCCTGAAGAGCGCAGTTTAATTTGGTTTTTTTCCTTTTTATAAATACAACACTTTCAGTTGCTTAGTCTGATTTACCATGCCACCATCAAAACAGTCGTGCTGGCACAAGTGTGGAGTTGTGGGGAAACTAGAACAGGGGATATGGGGAGAGATCAGCTCCTTCAGATCTCCAGACTGGTGCTTCACTGAGCCCAGGCTCCCTTGCGTGCACCTGGCTGATGCTTGAGCTGAGAGTGCCTTCTGTGGGCAGCAGTGAAGGCACAGAGCCTTACTGCGAGTCAGGTTTCACAACTGGTTTCAGGGGAAATTTTTTCCTAGGTGCGTACTGGTGGACATGTGCACTTTCTCTTGTGTTGACCTGTATGTGGTGGCTGCAGGAGTCCACACAGAAACCAGTAGCTCAAGGACTTATCTCATGGGTGCTCATTTTGGATTGGAGGATATACTTGGTAATTGTTTGAAAAAATGGAGAGGGAGTGGAAAAGCCAAATGGCAAAGAATTAGCAAAGTGTTTGAGCTTTCAGTCTTAGTTGGCTTCCCCAGATTAACTTAATTTTTAGATAATGCGTAATGTCTCATAATACTTCATTGATGCTGTTTTGCAAAGAGCCCTCTCCCACTGAAGATTTCGCATGCTGAAGGACTGTTCATAACATGTCCAGAATCCTGTTAAGCCTTAGCCAAGACTGAGTATCTGTTAGTGCAGAGTATATTCCTTATTGCTTACTAGTTAACTTGTGTACTAGGGAGGAGGATCCTTCTGTTCATGTCAATGACAAAACTCATTAAGTTCAGTGGGTGTAGGATTGCGTGGTAGAAGGCCGTAGTGTTTGAAAGTACATACTATTTAACACCTGATAAATCACTTAACTCCTTGGCACCACCTAAATTCAGTCCCTCTGAAGCAAAATTTTACTGGCACTGCCCCAAGTAGTAACACCAGTCAATGGCATTCCCTGTGTCATTACGGGTGAAGGCCGTTTCCTGGGAGGCAACCCATTAAAACAGCATCTTGAATCTGAAATGCCCTAATGATAATTTATGTGATTATTGCACCAGGCATCCCAAAGTGTCTTTTGGAGGTGCTCTGCTGATAAAAATGATAGGCAGGAGATGAAATGTTGTACAGCTACACGCAAGTGATGTTTCTGCCTTTTAGAAAAGTTATCTGGGTCCTTCAATGTTTATATTCTGAAGTCTTCTGAGAAAAGTTTTCTAATAGCCTGCTTCCTACAGGAAAGAGAGAGCTAAGGCAACCTGTGTTTTTAGCCAGTAATGTTGTTCTGACCTGCAATCCAAAAACTGGCTATTTTGTTTTTGTGGTTTTTTGCATGTGCTTGTTGTGGAGTATTTGTAGTTCACTGCCTTCAGTGGGGCATCCACGGAGAACCAGCAACTCAAAAACCAGGGCTTCTGGAAATGATCACTTTGGCTGTATCTGTGAAACAAGCACTAAATGATAATGAGCTTACCTATGCAGGGCAGTAGCAAGGCTTAGTACTTGTAATGCAACATGGAAACAAATTGTATTTATTACGGAAATCAGTGACAGAGTGATCTGAATTGTTCTGGCTTTTTAGTTCACGCAGCATTTGGGAGGAGGGGAGTGGTGGTGGTTGTTTGCTTTTCTGGTGTGGGTCACCTGCCTCTGCTGAGCAGTCAGAGCAAGATCTTACAAGTGCTAAATGTTAGTAGAGTTCCACAAAAATACTTTGAATATGGCAGCTGTACTTCACATGTTAAACTATTAACAGCTGGCTAATATTAAATCTGGAGTTTGGATATTTAATTTTAAAATAAAATTAAATGTGATTATAAGTAGGAGCAATGAGCAATTTTTTTTTCTTTTTGCTTAGTTTTTGTCTGCTTTTGTTGTACTTTTTATTTTGGGCTTTTTCTATCTAGCTCAAGTAAGGTCTCATCAAGAAATTGTAAATTACTTGTTTTGATAGTTTAATCTGGAGAAAGCCAGCTGGCATCCAATCAGGAGTATCCTTAAAACTGATGAAATGCAGGAGAGAGTGCAATTCTTGGTATAGTTTGAATTTTAAGTGGATATGGCTCTAGTGATTTTTATATGTTTTCAGTGGGAGCCTCCAAAATGTCTATTAACAGAAACTAGGAATGTTTTTTAAATTGGTATAGGAGTCTGTGGAAATGTAGGAGCTTCCAGTTCTACCAGGTAAATGAAATATCTAACAGAAGTGCCAGAGATAGTAGTACTACAGATAGCATTCAGAGCCAGATTTATCCAATTAGTAGGGCTACAACAAGGCATTCTGTAATTTGCGAACTGATTTTTCCTTTTATCTTTCTCCTTTTTTAATTTTAAAGGAGTTCGCGTAAAAGTATTTTCCATCATTAATGGAGAGCTGTGAAGCTCTGCTGATGTTCTTGGAGGTCAAATGGAGTGAACCTAGCCTTGCAGCAATACTGGGGAGCTGCTTCCCACTTTGTAGGAGCTCCTTTGAGGTCTCTATTGTGATTCCCTTCATGACAACGAGTCATTTTGAGTTCTGATGGATTAGGGCTGGAGATTGTTGTCTTACCATGTTCCCTCTTGAATGGCTAGTTCTCATCTTCCTACCTGTGATGCGCTTTAAAACACAGGCAAACCCAAGCATTCTCAGACCTGCCCAGGAGTTTTGAGGTGATGGGGTGCAAGGAACTTCAGATTCTGGGGTGAGTCTCGCTGGAGGCTGTAACAATCTTCCTCAGTAGATGGGTCCTCCCTTGCCACATCTGCGAGAAGCTGCTTGGATATTTCCAGTGGGCACCGCTGCAAGGTTGCAACTTGAAGCCTGTAGAGCAATGAAGGTAGTGCTGATAGGCCGTTGTTACCTGTGCCCCTGCCTTTCTGCTGTAGTGGCTCTAAAGCAGCATCATTCCAGCTCCAGAGGAACAGCTGCCTTCAGTTAAGAGCACCACTGTGCTGGGTTGGGCAGCCTGGTGTAGGCACTTGTAGGTGCTGGATGCCCAACTGGCATGGATGCTTATGGCATGCTGGATGCCCAACTGAGTGATGGACCTGCAGTCTCCTTGGGGGTGAGGAAATACGGACTGAACTGTTCTTACAGAGGGATGAGAACGCTGCTAAGGGTGCCAGGAAGGGCACCAAGTTGCAGGAACAGAAGTGCTGATGGGTATAAAAGGTACTTCTCAGTTGGCAGACGGAGTGGTAGTGTCACTGTCTTATGGGTTGAGCAAATGGGGACTCAGGGAAGACTGTGGGAGCAGCTTCCAGGAGCAGGTTATGGGCTTTACAAAGTATTTCATGGCATGTGGCTTGAGATATGTATCACACATTGCACAGTACATACTGGGCTCAAATACACTGGCCATAGTGTTCTGGCAAACTACCTCACACCATCTGAGTCATCAGTGCCATCCTTGACTGGCCGACCGTGCGCTGTCTTTTATTACCTCCCAACAGGGACAAATTACAACCTCCAAGTAAGAAGAGTGAATTAATAGTGTATGCAGAGCCAATTAGCACAGCCAACTGAACCATATTGACAGAGTGGCTGCAGGGGTGGAGAAGTGGGTAGAAAGCACATGGTTTGGGGTTTTTTTTCTTGACAGTTTTGAGTGGGGTACTCTTGAGGCTTTTCTGCTTAACAGATGCAGTGAGGTCTTTTTGAGCTGTTCAGTACTGTTTTCTGATAGACCTTCCACAACTGGTCTGGCACCTGAGACCCAATTTTAGGAAATGGTTTGGTTAGTGAATATAAGAGAAAACCAAACTCTGTTTTCAATCTGAGGTGAAATAGACAAATAAAACCATAGTGGGAAAGCAGCAGGGAGTCAAATAGAAATTATCTGTATATTGAAGTTTGAATCTGTGCTGTATATCAGTTCTGATTACAGCATGCTTTGCTGACTACTAGGCAGGTTTGCAGTGGCACTGAAAAAGATAAGAAACAAGCAGTGAAGTTGCCTGGGGAAACTTCCATGGGAAGAGAAGCCGCATTGCTGAGTACTTTTTGGCTTGGAAAGGAGACAGCTGAGGGAGATATAGTAGAAATCTGTAAAATTGCACAACAGTGTAGTATGGGGAGCAGTTTCAGATGGTACAAAACTAGGGCAGGCAATGAAATTACTACCCAGCAAGGTTAAAACAAATACTTATTCCATCTGTATTAAGTTATGGAACTCACTCCTGGAAGATGGTGTGGAGGCTGAAAGTACAAATGGATTTAAAAAAGAGGGGAGAGGAATATGAGGAAGATATTAACAGCCTGTATGGCAGGGAAACCTCCCTATGATTACCCAGGGGAAAGATTGTTTTTTCTGTTTGGTAAGCCTTTCCTGAAACAGAGACTTGTTTTTTGTTTTGTTTTGGTTTTTGTTTTGTTTTTTTGTTTGTTTGAGTTTTTTGTTTGTTTGGGGTTTTTTTTTGTTTTGTTTTTTAATCAGATCGCAGGCAAGCTGGACTTGCTCTGATGATGTATGAGCCTTTCAGTGCTTTGATGTAAAATTTTGCGCCCTGAAAGGATGGTCTTAAGTGATCATCTCCTCTGAATTGTTTCCGAAGTCTTAGCTCCAGTAGTCTTGATTTCAAGAGACTAGTGAATTGTTAGTGGGAAGAGACCTAATGAAGAATTTGTCTGTGACTCAGAGACTTCTGAAGTCAGGATTAGCAGGACTAGAGATTGCTAGCAAGAGATTGGCTTTGCAGCTTTATCTACCCAGATTGAAATGAAAGAGGGAAAAACGTTCAGGGAATACATGAATTAGGAATTACAGATCAGTATTTGAAAAAGAGAAGTTTTCTGGTTATGGGGAAGAGGCATTGTTTGCTTCCAGGAGCCAAATGTGGATTACCTGTGCTTTTCCAAAGACCTCCCAGTTCCCACTGTCATTCACATGAGATGTGTTCCTGAAATATTAACTCCTCTTCACATACATGACAAACGGTGTCTCAACTGGAGTTTGTAGCAATGGGCATAAGAGTTGCTGCCGTCACTGCCTGGCCAAATGTTGCTAGCAGTAACTGAATTGTCTGACTTGCTACGAAATTATGTCAGTTTGTACAGACCAAGTGTCACACTTTGACTGTGACTTATTTTTAATGGCAAACAGACTATACAAAATCAATTCTGATACAGTTTTGTATGTCTACTTTCTAGTTACTTTTTCCTAAAGAGAGAGTGACTCATGGTGTTGGATAGCCACTAAAACATATTGCTGTGCAGCTAAAAATGGCCTTTAACCTAAATTTAATTTTCCTTTCTGCTAATGTATACAGTATCCACAAATATTTATTTAAATAATTGGATAGTCTCATACAGATTTACTTAGGTTTTTACTTTGGAAAATAAAAACTTACTTTATTTGCTGGATGATTTTTTTTTAATTTTATATGCTGTTTATGATAGACTGCGCTTGGCTTTGCAGTGAAATGCGATTACAAGTATCATCTCCTGCATCAAAACCTGGAGCATTAGAACTAGTTATTAAAAAAAAAAAAGGGGTTTATTATTATACATGAAATGGAAGTATCTGGGACATTTTGAGGTGATATTATGTAATAAATAACAAGCTTTTAATTAAGCACATGAAATATTATCCTGTATTTTTGTTATTGCACTGATTGTTTTCCGTCATGTTCATCTAGTATTAGTAGATTTTGCTCCCTTACTCCTCATTTTTGTTGACTGGAGGAAGAAGGCAAGCTTTCTGTTTCTGTGACTCCAAAGCATTTTCCAGCTTTGGGCAAACTAGTCATTGTAATGAACTAACTAACAAAACTGAAAGAAGAAAATATTCTCTCTGTATCTGTTGCCAAAAGCTGGCTCTGCTCTTTGGCAGGCTTGGACTCTAGGTGTACAATGGTGTGTCTCACTTGTTTGAATGGTAGAACTTTCTTTAATGCTTTAGCACTAAGTATTGTGCTTGGGGTTTATCTTCAAAATTATTTTCTGCTACTGTAGTTGTAACTGGATCTCAATACATTTAAGTTTCAAATTTCTTCTTTTTAAATGAGGGAAAAAACACCTTAAAATTTCGGTTTTTAGAAAAATGGCAAATGTTTAGACATAATGCTTTGACAGCTCTTGAATACAGTGCTTGTTAGAAGTACTCTTTCTCTCCTCTTCATATAACCCTCTATACTGTTTTTTCATTTAATGCTTAAGTGGTGAGACCCATCTTCTTTAGCCATGGGAGGCTGAAGCACTGGAAAACCAGCTGATGTGAGGGAATATTGCTCCAGTTTAGCGTGAAGATTTGGCTTTGCATACAAGAAGGGAAGCCACTGTAGATGCAGAACAAGCCTCCTGGTTCCCTTTATAATAGTAGTGTTCCTGGAAAAAAAAAGGCTCTGAAAAACAGGTTTTAAGTCATGTCCTACAGTAGAGATGTCTGTATGCTTTCTAAGATACTCAAAAGTTTCCATTAGCTCAACATTTCAATATGTTTGTTGTCACAAGCAGTTCCCTGTGAGGTAGGGAACTAGGGTTGCCCTGCTTCGCAGGTGGGCACTGAGGTGGCTTCAGGTAGTCTTTCAGTACCTACAGCTGCAGCACAATAATGCTGTGCTTTACCAATGTGGTCTCCTCGGGCCCTTCACCTTCTGACTCCCTGGGTCCCCCCTCAGTATTTGCTTGCCAGATGATACTGTGCTGGGGCTGGCCTATCCCATCATTCATACTTACTCTTCCTGCTTGGGGTGAGAACCTCACGGTGCTAGTGCGTGTCCCTAGGGGGTGAAGACTTACATCATCATCACTTCAGCAAGGTGAACTTACAAGGTGAACTTAAATACTGATGAAAGAGAGGTCTGTTTTCCTTCGGTCTTGACTGGGGTTTCATAGTTCCCTGTCTGTTTTCCACCGGTGGGCCACAGAGCACTCTGTCAATATGACAAATACTCATTCAGCTCTATAGGTCTTGGCCTCCTTTTTGTTGAAGAAGGGGAAAAAAACCTTTCCCGGAACAATAACTGAAGTTCTGTAGACCCAGATTGTCAGCAGATGGTTGGCACTGCAATGAAGAAAGTGTGAAAGCTGTGGATTGAAGACATCGGTGATTTCCTTACAGAGGACACTGAATGGCTGGCCTGGAGTAAGACTTGGTTTTAGAGCATGTTTAAATTTAAGCATTATAGTGACCATATGCATATTTTAATTTTCATCTTCTAAAGAGAAAAAAACCAGCAAACCCCAAAATAAATTAAGGGAATTAATTAGTAAAGTTGGTTAGAATGTTAGCTTTTGGGGATAGAGGAAGTTCTATATTTGGCTTGCTTTCTGTATAACACCTGAGAAACAGAACCATTTTTGACCAACTGGTCCTCAAAATATTTTTGTTCAAGTTACTTGCTCAAAAAAAATGAATGGCTTGGTTGGTATCTATATTTCTGGAAATAAAATTACTACATATACCTGAAAAATAGACATTTTTTTAATTCAAAATTTGTCCCTGTGGATTCTCTGAGAATACTTACCATAATCTTGAAAGTTCCAACAAACTGGTCACCTGCAGGTTTTTGTAGATGCATGCTGGTGGTGATAATAGTCCAGGTGAGCAGTCCAGCCCTTCAGGGTTGAAGCTTCTGTCTCTTTGCCCCCAGGCTTCCTAGAGTATGCTGCTCACAACCAGACACACAGAAATTTAAAGGTATTCAGCACTGCTGAAAGGTGCAAGCTTTGACATGGGAAGACTCTCCACACGTGTGGATAGGGAGCTGGTTGAACCAAGCAGAGTTCTGCTATCTGTATTCGTATACACCTGCTCTAACCTATGGGACTGGGGGTTATTATGGGAAGGAAAACAGGAGCTAGAGAAATAGGGTGGGATTGAAAGTGAGTGAATTAGGAAGTGAGGGTAAGGAGTTTGCTGCGGCAGCCATGGCAAGCAGCTAGACCCATTACAGAATTATGTGGTAATCATAAACATTTGCTTTGCAAGGTCTAAAAATTTGCTTTTAGAGATGCAGAAGCAGGAAAGAACTAAATTGGCAAGGGTTATTTCTCATTATCTGGGAACAAGGAGGATCCGATAGAAGCTTATGGCAGTTTTAAACAGACAAGTGTGTTTTCACACATTTTACAGTGAGGTTAACAAAACTGCTGCCGGGAGTTGTAATGTAGGGCCAAACAGGCAATGGTTTCAGAAGACAGTTCACACGAGATGAATTTATTTTGGACGATTAATTGCAAGGATAACTGCTATGGTCCATGGCTGAGTAAGCCTCTAACCTGTGAATTTCTGGGGCTGTAGGCAAGGGAGAGTTTATTCCTCTTACCCTGAGCATTTCCTGTTGAGTGTTGCTGAAAATTTCATTTAAGATTTTCATACTTTGGTGCTCGACTCTGTACAGATGCCTCTGACAAGTGGAAAAATGATAGCTGAGAAAACTTCTCATGCGAATCAGACCTTTTGCTTTGTTTCTTGATCTTGAGGTGTTTCCTCAGCAGAGATAACCTGACCATCTGTAATTCATAAGAAGAATGTTCTTCGTGTTATGAAGGACTTCTTAGTGAATATTGTTTGGGAAAATCCTTGACTGTCCTCTTGGGCTATTATGCTATTTATTGCCATAAAGTGCCCTGAACTATTTTGTTTCTTGAGGTTTCTCCCAAGATTTGGCTGATGGAGGGTGGAAAAAGTTGTTAGATGCTTAGATAATTCAAATGCTCTGTGCTGTGTCAGTCACACCTCTTCTCATGTCTTATAAGAGACTAGTGAACACACTTGCAAGGCAAGGATATATTTCATTAGATGGCACAAACACATATCCATGTGAGCCACTGGGTGGCTGATGAACTGTTGTTTTACAAAACTGGCAGTTCCAGCACTTCCATTAATTCATTCCATCAGCACGCCTTAAACCTGCATTAGAGTGACTTAGCTTGATTTTATTGTTCAATCTCTTTGCCTTTTAGTCCCCGACTCTTCAAGTTCCTAATAGCTGAGAAACTTGAGGAGGAAGTGTTGTAAAAGAATTCTCCTTTAATAAAAAGAGGCGCTGGCACGTATTGAATTTTCTGAAACAGACTGAAAACACTGAAAGCTGAACCTCTCCACTTCCATTGCAGTTTTATGCTGTTCTGTACCACTGATGCTGACAAACAGTCTGGACCTGTTTAACCATGCAGCAAAACATGAAGACTGTCTGGATCAGGGAAGGAAGTTTGTTCCATGTGCCTAATCTGGAGGTCATTTTAGAATTTGTTAAAATTATGTCCTCAAAACATACAAACATAGAAGTGATATGTTCAGTCCATAAACTCTTTGAGTGATGCTCACCATAGCTTTCCTGGGAACTTGGTATATATGCTGTTTGGTGTGAAAAATATTTGTGACATCCCTTCTCACAGATCTTGTTTTATGTTTCTTATGTCTTCTATGCTGGCTTTGCAACATGGTTATAAAACATATACCAGCCTGCTGAATGTACTCATTATCCTGGACAGGGAGGATAGGCTTAGGTTAAAGTTACTGTATGGAGATATAGGAAGTTTTAGTTCAGCCACTGTTCTGCCACTGTATTGTCTGTGACCTTGAAGTAATTTAGTGTGATTGCCACTCCATAAAATGTTAACACCTAGCAAAATGGAATCAAATTGGGTGTGGACACTGCTTGTGCTTCTGAAATACAAATAGTTAATACTGATCTTGCCTTAACCCCTTGTTGGGATGATTAATTCTCCAGGATTATTGGCAGTAGGACTCAGGATTTAATAGTACTGGGTATGATTTTTGGATAGTTCACCCCTTCTTTTTTATTTCCAGGAATAAAACTTTTTGTTTTGAACTATGTCTGAAGAACTATATCTATAGATACCAGTGTGTTGCTATGTTGGTTGATGCAGGAAAGGGGGCCTGAATCATAGCTAGGGTAGTGACCTTAAAATTTAATGAAAATTAGGATTAAAATCGGCTCCATGTGGAACTGTCAAGTTACCAGTTTGGTATGACCCCCGTGCTTGTGTTCTGTGTAGATTTTAATGAAATAGTTTCTTCTAGCTGATAGCAGCTTAGATGACGTTGTGGTGAAGACTTGAGAAACACTCCTCCCTCTGAAGCTACTTTAGAAGTTAAAGAAACTTCTGCAGCTAAAGGAGAAATGAAATCACTCTTCAGGATCCAAGTATTTAGCAGAGATTGTAAGACAATACTGTTTTATTGGACCTGATCTCTATTGCTTCACTGAATACAAAAGGATTTGGCTGAAGCTTATAGTGATAACTGATAAAGTAAATCTTGCTATTAGTCAGTGGCCCTGGTCATCATGAAATCTAGGTCAAGAGACAGATGTCTCACAGGTAGCATCACTAGTTTTAATTCATTTTCTGAAAGCTCAAACAGGAGGAAAGAAGACTATCTTTGGTTTCAAGAAAATAAACCCTTAGAAGTTGTATAAGTTGCTAGGGATTTGTTATCAGCTAGATCCATGTGTTTTTTTTAATAACTATTATTTTTTATTTTGAGATATTCTCATACAAAGCAGAATGATTCAGCATTTCAAAACTCCATTCATTCTTCATTTATTTTGTCCTGACTCATGTTGAGGAAGTTGACTGAAAGAACACCTTTCCCTTCGAATACAAACAGACAATATGTTTTCTAATAATGATCATTTCTGAATAGCAGATGATGGCAGCAGCAGTAACAAAAATAGCAATTGATGAAGCCATGAATGAAGTCCTTTGTATCTCTCTAACCAGTGCTTTACATCTTACCTGTGACACCTGCATGGCAGGAAGATGACAAACCCTCCAGATTTTTATGTTTTTGACCCACACTGAGCTACCTGTCTGTATCCCACATCCAGTCTCAAGTAACATTGGTGGCTGCCTGACACTGCAGATGCTGTATCTCTTGAGCCTGCTCGATGTCTCTGACAGGCAGCATGATGAGTGCAGACAGACATGACTCACTAACCATTCTTCCTCCCAAACAGTGGGTAGTAGTGATGCTGTTGCTTCTCTGCAGCTGCAAGGGGTGACCTGTCTCCTCCCCTGGACCAACTCAAGACTTTGTAATTTGATATAAGGTTGCTTTCTACTGCTCTGTCTCAGTGCATCGGGTGGAGGCATCTTTTCCTCCTGACCCTCTGCATTGCCAAGAAAGTTGGCAGACTAACTAGTTTCACATACCGAGGAAAGGTTTGTATTCCCCCCCACTCCCTGCAAAATGTAAAACATTCAGAATGCCTCTGACAAATATGAAATTGGTGCAGAAGCTGCCTCATTAGTTCGTCCATCTGATTTCTATTCGTCTATTTTGTTTTCGTCATGTCCTTGTGTGACTGAGATTGGAAGAAATCTCCAGTTGCTAAATCCTTTTCAGTTTTGTTTCAAGTCGTTGCCTTTCTTGATTTTGTGTCTTCTGCCATCTCAGAGATGTGATTTCCTTTCTTCTACCACTCCTTACTGAAAACTTCATGCAGTACAAAGAGGTACCTAGGTGCCAAGTTAGTAGTACTGTACTACAGACAAATAGTACTGTAGACCTGTTCGGCATGAACTGAATGGATATCAGATAATGAAGAGGTTTGATGTTGATTGTTTTTGTTGAGTTTAATTTAAAAAAAGAAAAAGCCTTCACTTCCTGATGAATGGATAGCCATTAGTTCTTAGGACATTGTAATTATCAGATAGGACTTCTAAATATAAGAAAGTGAGATTTTAATTTTTTGGGGGGGGTGGGGAGTGGAAACAAATTAGCTAAGAATATAAATCCTTGATTTAGAAATGCATCTTCTACACTAGCCCTGCTGAATGTCTGTGCGTTGCCCTCACTGCCATTGCTGCTGTGTCAACTGTGGTGGTGTGGACTCTCAGCTCTGTTAATAGATAGCAGCTCTGACCTGACCATCAGCTCCCAGGCATTACTACCTTTCTTTTCCTTTTGTAGGCTGAAACAGTCTATATTTCCTACCTTGTGAGAACAGGCACTTTCCAAGCTGCAGCAGCTGTTTGTATATCCCTCTTAGGTTATTTGAGCAGATGCACAGAGGATTTTGGAGCTGCCCTTGCTGGGCTTGCTTTAGTTTCTGAGGTCTGTTTTTGTAGGATCCATCCTTGAAGTAGATCAGCTCGAGCAATGTTATTGTGCAATTTTTACTCACGACCAGCATGGCAGACAGAGTAAGGTGCATGCATGTGTGTGGGAGGGTGTTTTCTGCCATTATCATCATAATAACAACAGCAATAATAATTATCATCATCATCTCCAAATCTTCACCGGTCACTTCTTTCCTCTCCCAGAGACCGTTCCCGCATGGTTTACTCTTGAGATAAGGTTTCCTTTGGAAGTTAGGTGCTAATTTGAGCTTCACTTACAAGCTTTACAGAAAGGTCATTGGAAGTGCTGAGGGAGAGAGAGTGTTCTTTGAGCATCTTGCCTGCCTGTGGGGTATCCCCGTGAAAAATTGCAGGTTCTTGAATGTGTTGGGAAAGGGCAGGAGTATAAGTTCTGGAAGAGCTTTGTTTCCCTGGAGGACTCCTGAGGAATTTTGCTTGGACTTTGCAATGAGAACAAATGCACCTTGCTCTGCGTTTCTTGGCTGTGGGTCTCACTTACATCTCCAGTAGTGCTGGTGTGTGTTTTTGTGTACTCCTTCTGACTCCCATGGTCCTGCCGTGGTTGTGAACTTTTGCCTCCTGTGGTTGAAGCAGAGTTGCTGAGGTCCGTGTGTGTGTGTGCGTAGGAATAGCAGATTAGAAAATGAGAGGTTGGGAGGCTCAAACAGCTTCCGGAAAGTGTGGGAGTACAGGGCAGGGAAAGGAAGAGAATTCTTTTTGAAGTTATATTGGTGCTTTACAGGGACAAGAGTAGCAGACAGTGTATTGACAAATCACTCTAAAGATAAATGTTGCTGTTTAGCAAAGTGTTACTGTTGTAAAAATCACTGCTGTCCACTAGCGAAACAAATTCTTCCAGCCTGAGTACAATTTTATTGGTATAGTTGGGTCTGCAGTACACGCTTCTGCTCACATAGCTATGTTAGTCAGACCTGATGAACACTGGTAAGTCTGCACATGTTTCAGCTGCTGTTTCCAAAGGCAAAGCAAATCAGTGTAATTTCCTTTGTTTTTCTAATGGGGAAACTGAGGCAGAGAGGAGGAGCAGGGGTGAAAAGGGAACAGCTTATTGAGCACCCACAATCCTAAAATGGGAATAGCAACCTGTTTTGCTTTAGTCTGGTGCTCTGGGCACTTGCTCAATAAGCCATTTAAGCATATGCCTAATGATAAGCGTGGCAATGGCATTCTTACCATTTCCTCTTTTCAGAGCATCATAAAGAGTGCTTCTTACTGAACACAAACTGCAGGGCTGTTCCCACTCATGCCAACCCAATGGAATCACCCAAGCTGTCAGCCAGGACAGAGTTGGTGTAAAGGATGTCAACATCTGGCCTGTAGAACCTGTCTTATCAGTAGGGATGCAGAAGATGGAGCGAAGAGTCATCTGAAGGAACTGTTAGTTGTTGGGTTGCAAGAGATGGAAACAAACTTGTCTTGACAGGTGGCTCTTGGATGCAGTTGGCTTGAAAAGAGAGTCCTGAACCTCCAGGTGAGCTCAGAAGAGTCACGAAGAGACAGCACAGGGTCACCAAAGAAACACTTTCATACAGAGGTGTAATGACCCCTGTCAGTCATGCATTGAGCATTTAAGCGGTGTAGTACCTCTGTTTAAAAACAAATAACAACCCAAACCAACAAACCCCAAACAAAAGGAGCAATGCCAGTTCCAGTACATCTGCTTGCCTGTCTTCAAAGGGAGTTTCAGTCTTTGCGGTTATCCTGGCATAAAATGTCTCATGGTCATGCTGAGAGGCAGACTTGTGTCAGCACTGGAAGCTGCTTTAGTGAACCCCAAGGTGTGACAGCCAACCTAGCTTTTTTTAAGAGCAGCAGTTTGTCAATGGCAAGGAAATTACCTCTTCCAAGATCTCAACTCAGGAGCTGTTCGCAGGGTTGTGGGATTACAGTGCCTGAAAAGACTGCTACAGCTCCACTTGCTGCTTGCTTTTTTTCATACATCATGTGAGACACCATTAATTTTTTATCTCGGAGGACCAGCCTCAGTTCACTATGTCCCTCTGGATGTGTTGATCATCTTGGGGTCTTGGCCACTGATTTTGGAAGGAAGTGATTCAGAACTTTACCTGGGTTGGATTTTCTCAATGAGATCGTTTATGAAAGAACAAATTTCAAGATAATGTCTCAAGATTTTATATACTTTTGTTTCTTTCAGTCTACAGGTCCTGGATTTTTGTGAGTGTTGCAGTCTTTGCATCACGACTTAATCCACTCTGACAGGAGTTTCCATTACTAATTGCCACTGACATAAATCCCAGCTCATAAATTTGGGTCAAAATGTATTATGTTATTGGTATATGCTACACTAAGTGCAATATAGATTATATATGTCATAATGTTATGTGTAATATATGCTGTTGCCTGTTAGATTTACTTTTAAGTAATGTTACTTTCTAAAATTAGAGACTGTTGTAGACGGTCTAAAGAGTTAGTAGGAAGTAGATTTTTTTTTTTGTCCAATCCTACAGGCAACTGGATTTTCTTAAGGGTGACTCCTTGAGTTCCCTGCTTGCTCCTCGTCTGTGCCTCAGTATGCCCTGCGTTTAAAAAGAAGAAAAAAATTAAAAAAAATAAAAATGCAACTCTGTTATAGTACTTTTGAGACTTAAACTGTGCTGCTGCCACCTGTGCAGCATGCAACAGTCCTCAGACATCTTGTTCCATAGATCATAAGCACAAGCGAGTAGCAACAGTGGACTAATGTTATCTGTCATGTTTGAAATACGTAGATAACTTCATTTCCACAGATGAGCAAATTCTATAAAGGATTGAAAGGTGGGAATTGATGTCTAAAGATTGATGAAAGGAAGAGTGGTATATGGAAGGAGAACAGAAACTGTTCACTGCCATAAAGGTACTACCAAATTAGTAAGCACTGGGTTAGCATCTAATTCCATGTCCAGAAGAGTTAAGATGTATTTAAATAATGCCTATATAATGATTTATTAAATGGTTAAATGATTTAATAAAAAGTTGAATTAAATTTATTAAATGGTTAGTAGAAAGCTAGAGCTGCAATACAAAAAACATTCTCTCATTTTTCTCTTTTATTTTGGAAGATGCATAGGGTAGACAGAACTGATGGTTCAGAAAAAGTTTGCTCATCTCTGCAACACCTCAGAAGGCCACGATTAGACTAACAGAGGCCAGCTAAAGAAAGAGAAAGGAACATACTCCCTCCCCCATAGAAACCTGCAATTCATGATGCAAATCAATGGGAGGC
Source organism: Grallaria varia (assembly GCA_013396735.1). NCBI lineage: Eukaryota > Metazoa > Chordata > Aves > Passeriformes > Formicariidae > Grallaria > Grallaria varia. Next base: position 556,661 of record VWZG01010396.1, read on the forward strand.
ATGTGTACCAGTTTTGAAACTTGTCCTTAGCTCACCCAGGTAATTGCCATACATGAGATTTACATCAAAAATTTTGCTAAACTTAAATAACCAAATTACCAGAATTGTTCAAAACTTGTGTGATATAAAGTTCGGTGATTTAGGCCTGGGTCCTGTAAAGTCTACTGGAATTTTCTGGACCTGCACTTAGTTTTGGCCAAATATAGGTTAAGCATCTTGATGGTTTAATGGTGAAAAAATTGAAAACTGTTACGTTCACAGTGATGATTATGGCTAAAAGACTAGAACAACAGCTCTTGATCTGAACATTCCCAAATTTGGAAGTCTGAAATTCACATCTGGTTAGAATTTTTACACTGAAAGATTTTATCCATTAAAAAAAAAAAAAAAGATAGATCACTGGTCCTTCTACTTAAACAATCACAAAATAAATCCCTCAGGAAATACAGAACATTGTGTTGAGCGATTTATTTATTTTTTTAAGGAATTGATTGCAATGCTTTTCACCTTGGTGTTTTTAATTCACACTACGGATTTCATCCTGTTAAAAGTTAAAAAAGAGCATTGTAGTTTAAAGCAAGGTGTATATCATGGTTAAATGTACTTTGAGACTTTTTCTTGTACCACCTCTCAGTAAGAAAGCTAAGGGTTAATGAATTTTTCTGTCTGCTCCTGATGTACAAATGTAGTCTTCACGCACCAGGAACACAGTTTTATGAATGCACATGGGTCCTGCTGGGTTTGGCGGGGTTACTTGTGTGTCTGAATGCCTGCAGGCTTGCAGCTCAGTTTGGGGGTTTTTTTTAGAATCCTTTTTAAAAATACACAGGAATTAAGCAATTTCCTTTACAAAGTACCTCATCCAAAGCCAGTGAAGTCATTGGGAAGACTCCCAGTGTTTTTAGCTGTCATTCAGATCTATCCCATATTCCTTACAGCCTAGTCTGGGTGTGTGTATGAGGATGTATAACCATCTTAGTTCTTCTGCATTGACTGTCCTGTGGTACTTCAATTATCATGGAATAAATTGCCCACGTTACTAGCAACATTATTATTCTGGCACAAAAGTACTTTGAATCCAGAATTGTCTCTGTATGGGGAACTACTCCAGAATGAAAATTGGGCAGTGACGTCATCTGCAATACCTGTGCCACTTGGTTGCTTTCTGTAGGCAGGGTGTTTTTAAACTGATGCTTGAGGTGAAAGGCATGTGGAAGTAATGCGAATCCCTTTTTACATCAACACAGCCTGTCTTCTGCAAGTTTTTGCTGAATTGTAATTATCATAGTTTATAAAATGAAACTAAAACATCCAACCTCTCCAAACTTAAGTGTACACAAGCCCTTTTTATAGGCTCCAACCAAACTCCTGAGCCTACATGCAGGTCTGTGTAGATGCACCTCTGTGCCTGTGACTTTATTGGGACTCTCTGTCTGAGAAGATACCCACTAAGCAGATCTGATGTCAGGATTGTGATCCCACGCAAGTGAGAGAACACAAGTGTTGCCCTTTGTTTAGGAATGAGCGCATGGGAAATGTGTGGTATGACCCAGGTAGTTCAAAGCCTTGGTAGTGTGCTTTCTTCTGAGATCCCTGGGCAGACATTCCCACTCTCACATTATAATGGCAGCCCTATATATGGAGATGCTGGTTAGCCATCAGGAAGAAAAGCTCTGTGTATCGTTGCCTTTTTTGCACTACTACAGATGAATCAAAATACACAGTAAATGAACTCTTTTTGTAGTGTGTGTATGGATCCTATGAATGGAGTTGGAGCAGACTTCAAGGCTGAGATTTTACAGTTTCTGTTTTGAATGTGGATCTAACAAGACTTGTAGGCCTAAGCATTTTAAGCTTTTTTCAAACTGGCCGTATTACCCTTGTCTATGTAGCTGTTTCTTTAACACCCTGACTTTTCAGTTAATGTGAGTACTGGCTGATCCACTACACATACACAATATTAATTCCAGACATTTCACAAGACAATTTTTAGACATTCACCCACATGACGACGTGTTAATTTTAAAGCATGTAATTCAGAAATAAAGCAGGAGTTCAACTACCAAAAAAAAANTTTTTCCGTCTATATTTTTTAGTACATACATTCATGTACAATTACGGAATTTGCAGGATAAGGTGGGTTAGTGTGTCCCTGCCTTTTTTGGTTTAAGTAATCAGATAAATTGCATATGCTGTTACATCTTTGTAGCGTGTTTGTTACATAGAAGTGGTTGCATGAGTCATTTCCCATGAAAAATCTCAAAGGAAAGATTTTTTTAATAGATCTTTCCTTTGTAATGAAAAAAAAAAGTTCTCTTATATACAATTTCAGAAGAAATTACTTTTTTTTCCATAAATGTAAATGCTTACTTTGTTACCTAAAACCAAAAAATCAGACCCTTCTTTATATTACTTCCTATCTTAAGTTCTCTGCTCTTAATGTCTGTCCTGAAAATGCTCATCAATTAAAGTAGATACAGAAATTTACCAGTATGCCACTGGACTGGACTCAGAGAAATCTGATTGAAAACCTGGTCAGACATGATGTTCTGCCAGCAGTTAATTCAAACTGAAGAGGTGCTGCCTCTCAAGGTATGTATTATGATACTATTTGGCCCTTCCACCTCCACCCCATCTGCTTACAAAAGGCTCTTAACTTGCTCAGCTTTGCCTCTGTAGTTGCTTCCTTCTCCAGTTCAGTCAAAATTACCAGTTTGATTTTTTTTCTTGAATGTATTCTGGATATCAGATTTATTTATTTTTAGTAAGAGCTTGTAATTTTCTTTGAATGGTGGAATTAGGAAGTTGACATACCTTGCTCAGGCAGATTGCCTCTCGGTGGTCTTGGGCTCTGTTGTAGTTTCCTGAACCAGATTTTTTCTGTATCTAAAGCCTGTTTTCTGAGTGGCATCTATATATTGAGGTAAAAACGTTTATTCGAAAGGGAAGAAGTTAAAACTGCAAACAAATTCTCTTTTAAAAATAGCAGAGAATCTATTTTTCCATTATAGGGAAAAATGAAAAGCAGATGGTAGGAATTTTTGACAGTGGGACTTTATTTGTTGGTAGAAAAGGGCTTGTTCTGGAGAGCAGTGTGGGGGATGTGACTTGATTTGCATGCTCTTGTGCTGCAGGGCCATCCCAAATGTATCTTGACCCATGCTGTGGCCAGAGTTCGCAGTGGTTCAGGGTGGCTGCATAGATGAGATGCTCTGGGCAGCAGCCTGCCTTCGTGGCTAGGGTTTGTCTAAGCCAAAGCCAGCCCACACCTCCCTCTGTGTGGAGCCTCCACCCCTTTGTATTTCCTTCAGAATCAGCAGCCCCCTTAGCTGTGGGGCTCCTTGGAGCAGCAGCTGCCTTTACTGCAGGCTGGGTGTGTGTGCCCTCTCCCCAGACGCATCTGCTGTGCTTCAGTGTCCTTACACATGGCATGGCCATGCAGGGGTGATGGCGAGAAGGAGCTAAGCCCCTTTCCCTGACTCTGCCATTGACTGGAGGGACAAACTTGGAAATATGCTTTGCTTGTTGGTGTGTTAATAAGGTGGATTAAGATATGGATCTCCTTGGAAAGGTGCTGCATGGAGGAGGTGGTAATGCTGCTGATGTGATGTGTTGGCTGGTTGCACATGTGCACCTGAAATATGCCCAGCAGCCCACTCTGCAGGGCCATTCCACGTACCTGGCCTCATCCCAGGCCTTGCTGGTGCAGTGTCTCAGTGTTTCTAGTACAGGGTTTGGCCTGCAGCAGAGACCGCTTGTTCTGTGAGTAGGTAGGGACAAAGAGACTCCTTCCCCTCATAGCCTAAACTATGCTACAAACTTAGATACCACTGGAACACGGCTCAGATTAAGTGCTGTGTGGCTGAGGCGCTGCTCGCATCTGCCTGCAGTCTGGGTTTCAGGTGCAAGTAAATGAAATTATCCCCTAGCAGCTTTAATCATGAGGTAGCTCATTGCCATGATGTGTTTTGTGATCACAGAGTTGTTTGCTGCCACTCGCCTGCTGGCTTGATTGGGAAAAGTTACCCTATGGAGTTGGAAGGTCTTCTCTTCAGAGAATGGCTCCTCTGCTGCAGTGTGTAGTCCCTAAACTGTCTCTGTTTCCTGCTGATTTTATATTTTGTTAGGAAGGACATGGCACAGGACGTGAGCTAGGATGAAGCAACAAATATGGGCGTTAGTGGAATGACTGTAGTGGGAGACAGGCTGGTTCTCTCTCCCAGCTCAGTCCAGAGGGATGTAGCAGTGATCTATCATGTAACAACAGGCTTTTCCTTCAGTGCTGGAGACATTCTCTTGTTCCATGGTTTAGTTGCATCCTAGATTGCCTAATGCTGAACTTTTATTAAGGACTCCATGATCAGATGTTTGAGGTTTGACAGAAGCAGCTGATGCTGGTTTAAAAGGCAATATGTTGTAATACTTGCCCCATAGAGCCACTGAGGAGAAACTTTGGTCAGGATTTTCACTTGGTAAAATTCTGCTTTGACATAGTTGAGAGGCAGGACATTTCTCTTATGACTTTTTATTACAAATGACATCATCATGAGAACAGCATCTTTTGCTTCTTGAGAATCTCTCTGCCCCTGCTGCTGATTCCCCACCTGAAATCTTAACTTACCATGGGTGACATTAGGCACATGCTTCAGAAGCTGCAAGTTGTCAAGAGAAGTGTGGACCACCGTCCCCATGGCAAGGATATTAAGAAAGTCCAAGTTGTCTGAAAGCCTGTTTTCTTCATGAACGTTGAAGAAAATGAGATCAAGGTTCAGGTAGCCTTCAGGAGTTTACAATGGTGAAGAAGATATTGCTCAGTGCAAGTAAAATTTAACTGGAAAAATAACTTCTGATTTATTTGTTAATTTTTTTCCTGTAAGGTTTCATACCTGCCACCCAACTTCAAATGTCTTTGAATAAGTAGTTGTATTTCTGAACTCTAGCTGAATGACAGCAGTGAAGCAGTGTGTGACACCTACAGTTTGTACAATCATCCTTAATGTGGTCTTATATCACGGGAAATAGTCAGGTATGGATTTTTTTTTAATATATATATAGACCTGAAGGTTTTCTGAAGGCTGAGTTGGTATTTTGGCTGATTGTACAGATGCATCAGAGAATCATAACCTCAAATGCAGTGCAGGTGCAGAGATGATCCATGTGTCTCTACTCGTTCTGCTCTGAAGGCTCAGTCAGGCCCTGTGTCTTAGCCATCAGAGTTTATTTAGGCTTTTGCTGTCTGTATTGGTGTGGCTAAATGACAGCATGGGCAGCCTTATGCATATGTTTAGAAATGAAACCTGTGTTGCTGGGTGCTAAGGATTTACTGTTGGCCTAGATTTGGTATCTTGTGTGTATTAGGGAACATTTTGCTTGTTTGTTGTTTTCCCTTGTTCTGTGAAACAAGTGTCTGAAATTTATAGGTAGAAAGATATAGTCGTGGGTGATAATGTTCTTTTAATGATACAAACTGCCCTGTAAATCTGTCAGGGAACAAAGCGCTTGTGCCTAGGATTACTCTCATCACTGTACAATTTGGCTTGAAGAAGTTTGGGAATAATTTGTGGATATGGGGAACATAGATACGTTAAATGTTTACATAATATGTGAAAAAGCAAATTGTATCACTTGTGCTAGATTTTTTTGGAGTTGGGGAGTGTGGTGTGGGTTTTTTGTTGTTGTTTTTGAATAGTGGTGTAGATTATATGCCTTAAATAGCATCCTTTAGTAGAAAAAGAAAAAAAACATCCTGAGAGCTTGACCACTGAAGATTTGTCCCTCACTACTCTGGCCGTATACCTGGTAATTCCAGTTTCCCCGTTACTCCCTTTCCTGTTTGTATGCACGTCCTTACATCTATGGAGTGTTGCTTTCTTCTTGCATTTAAGTGGTTGAAACTCCTTGTTGCTGAAGCTCAAGTTTCGAAAATAGTAGAGTGTAAGCCATCCGAGTTACATTAACTCTGCAGCTGCTGATGCAGTCACTGTGTGTAGCTAATCAAATGCCTCTGTTTAACTTGCGGGTCACTTTTTCTTGGGTTTGAGCCTCCAGTGGCTTGAGGTAAAGTCCTGGACTTTGCTCTGGAGCAGATAAAGAGCAGTCATGCATTCTCTTTTGCCTAGTCTACTTTGGGATTGTAATTCCTGATGACAGGGTGGTAAGGAACAGGAGTTAAATCCCTGCAATTGTTTATTAAACCTTGAGCTTTGACTAGATGGGACTTTATGGTGGAGTGTAAATTGAAAGGATGATATTACAACTTACTCCCATTAACTAATACAGGTGTAAAATTTGCTGGCCATCATTGGCTTCAGGATGATCACTCTGGGTGATACACCACTTTTGAGACCAATGGTATGCTGTATGTTTGGTGCAGTGTTTGTTCTCATGCTTATTGAGATAAATTAGTTTGAACAGGGCAAAAGAACTAGATGACCCCTTGCATAGTAACGAGTTGTATTACAAGATTAGTGTTGAGTTGTGTCTCTATAAAGGATGGAGTTGGCTTTATCTAAATAATGTTTCAGATGCAGTTGGTGTTGCTGATCAAAAGAAATCTTCCAATTTTGGTTTAATCAGAAGGACTGATTTTGCTAGGGTGCCAGGGAGGAATAAAATGGTTTTCTTTTTTTCTAAAAGACTGCCTTCTTCATTGTATTAATAGGCACCTGTAGGTATTCTGAATAGTGAAAACTCCCTCTAGCTCTCTGATCTCTAGGGCTGTTCCCTAGGACTTGCTAAGGTGTTTGGATTTGCAGTTTTGTCTGAAATCGACATATCTAGTGCCCTTAGAATTTGTGTTTTCATAGAGGGTGGGAAAGAAACCCATGACCTTTAACAAATGATGTTTATGCTTTTTCTGACTCTCACAGCTCTTACAGTTGAACCTTGAAGAGGCAGTCTTTGCTGCTTCTACAAGCCAGGAGCTTGTGGTGTTTCCTCTCACTTGCTCTCATGGGTGTCTTGTGTTTCCTTTCCATTCTCATCAGTAAGATCTGATTCTTTTTAATGTTCTCTGCTGTATCTGTGACTCTGTTTCCCATTTTTCTTTTCTCTGATGTACTAGAGAATTTTTTCCACTATGTTCTCACCTGTCTCTTGGTAACCAGGTTCCTTATTCTCTTTCTGAACTAAGAGCTCTGTGTACATCTGATACTAAATTCTGATGTGTCAAGGGTGATAACAGCAACATGCATCTCCCAACAAGGTTGATGCATTTTTTTTTTTCATCTGTTCTGTAATTACAGACTTAGCTATGACAAGGGGTATTACCGTGCGGCAAGGTATCACAGACTTTGTGACTAGCCACCTATTGCAAGTAATAGGAGCAGGTAATTCTCCTTGCTAAAGATACCATTATCTGTCTTCCACATTTGCAATTTTCAGCGTTCAGCAAAACCTGTAGTTCATTGTGTCAGTAGGAATGAACATGCTTGCTCACAGTTTAAGATTAGTTCATGCAACGTCAAATATTAAGATCTTGCCTTTATTTTTGCGCACTTGCAGGTTGAGATGAGTTCCAGCACAGGTTCCTGATTAATGCTCTTAAGTCTTGATGTTAAGATTAAAGTTGCAATGGAGGTATGTAATAATATGCATATGTAGCATAAGTGTATGTGCATACATGCATGCGCATGTTGCAAGATAGCAGAGCTTTGTTTGAGAGCCTGTCCAGTGTTTCACCTACATCAGAAGCCAACAGAAAGTTCCATATGTCCATCCGAACCAGGAGTACTCTGCCACTCTGAGGCCTTGGATCATTGTATGAGGATTCCAGTCTGGATAGAAGAGCAGAAGCTTTTGTAAATAAAGAAGTACTGTTTTTTTGGTTTTGTTGTTTTTTTGGGGGTTTTTTTTGTTTGTTTTGTTTTTTTGTTTGTGTTTTTTTTTTTTTTTTTTGTGACAGGTCACAAAGTTATGTAATTTTAGCGTGGGATTGGCAGGCAGGAGGCAAGTAGAACAGTCACTGTAGTTGCATGATGAATGCAGTTTGTTGTGGATATCATCCTATAATGCATAGAGTGTACATCATTCTATCTAATTCAGATTGGATTCTCCGGGTGTGAAGAATCACACTTGCCGTCAATGTGGTGTCCTTGGGTGCAGCCCAAGGATGCGTCCTGTAGAGAAGGAGTCTATAGGATGGCTTCACTGTGCCTATGAAATCTGGTCCATGTAAGCTGTTTTGAGGGATACTTTCTTACACTGCGATGTGGTAATGTATGTAGATACTATTGAATTCCTCCATAGTGGCTACCAAGGAAGCTGGACAAGCTCAGGCAGCTTGGAACTGTAGAGGATGGTGGTTCTGTAGGGCTTGCAGGGTCAGGAAGACTCATCATTTAAGTTGATTTTAAGGACTGTCTTTCTGGTGTACCTGGAATCTGCTGAATTATTTTTATTTATTTTTTTGCTTGCAGGTGTGTAAGTGGTGGTGCCCATTCACTTGTTGTGCAGTGGGATTGTAAATCCCTCCTAAATTGTTTGTAAATTGCTTTGGGATCTTTCTGGCTGACAGGCAGGTTCTGTGTAAGCACATGACCCAACCCTGCAAAGCCCAAACCTTAGGGAGCTAAACCAGCTGCCAAAGAAGCAGGTGTGTCAGCTCAAAAGTAGCCTGTGAGGAGCAGCTGTATGCTTGAACTTTGCCCGTTTATTTACTCAAGGTTTTATCTCATCCTTTATTATACAACCCAGTGAAAATGAATATTTACCATGTCAGTTAAACCAGGGCCATCTGAGTGGCATACTCCGTGTGTGCTAGGTGGCCTCATGGGTGAGAGAGCAGAACGATATGCAAGTATCGGAGGGGAAGGTCATGCTTTCTGTGCCATTGGAGAAGATAGAGACACCTGAGTAAACAGTGGGGCACCCCAGGATGTGTGAGTAGGGTGACTGCTTTGGTACTCTCAATTGATTTTTTTTTTTTTTT
>VWZG01010396.1:565622-622287 GCA_013396735.1 Grallaria varia
TTTTTTTTAAATTTTTTTCTCATGCCCATAGCATTTTCATTCTGTGTGGGAATTTTTACATCAGATAGTGACAAGAGCACTCCAAACAGAAAGCTAAACTTGCATTTTACTTTTAATTTTACTTCCGGATTTTGCATGTGGACAAAAACATTAATATTAAACCAGAAGTTTCTTCTGGACCAAAGACCAAGTTCCACTTGGAAAGTGTAGCAGACAGTATGCTGCTGTGCTCCAGATGGGTTATTCAGGGGAAAAAAAAAAAAAAAATCAAAACAAAACAACAACCCTCAACATTAAAAAAAACCCTATATAGTAGTTGAAAGGGCTATTTTTGATTTTAGTAAGATTGCATGTATTGAGGGAAATGTTTACTATAACATTTGTTACCACATCTGGTCTTCAGGCCCCTGGCAGTGGATTTATAGCCAGGCAATTGCGGCTGATGAATTATTTTCTGTCTAGTATGTTGTAGGAGGATAAAGCAGCATAATTTTCTAGGATTTGGAACTGTTTGGTGGTAGAGTTAAGATATTCGTATCCTGGCATTGGTTGGGAATTAGGCACATGTATGTAGAGGAAGTGGCATGACTGAATGTGCAGGGACCCAGGTGGTTGCTCAGCAGACCTGATCCCTGTGTCTGGCTCTGCCTGCCCTGAGCAGTTCATTTGACTGTGCTGGGCCTCAGTTTCCCATTTTATCTACCAGGTAACTTAGCTCTTTAGCTGTTAAACAATTTTGAATGGGACGGCTTTTCAGTGTTCAAGACAACTCTTCAACACAGACTTTAAAAATGTGAACAATTACGGTCTTAGGATAGTCAAAATAAATTTAGGATGATTGTTGTTAATTTTTGATTTTTCAACTGGTTTGATCTTTGGACCTGTATAACCACACTTTTTCTTCAGTTGCTTTCTGTTATTCAGGCTTTTGAAGGACTTTGTGGAAAAGGAAGCGGCATAAAAATCACACAACCGGTTTGGCAGGTCCTGTATAAACAGGAGAAGTGCCAGGAAAAGTCATATGTCTTTGTTGCCAGCTTAAAAAAATTCGGGTTAATTTTCTCCTAATGAAAACCTCTGCCATCACTATGAGGAGGACCGTGAGGAAGGGCATGTGGTGGAAGGGTCTTGGAGGGTGCTTGCTAGAAGGAAAGTACATGTCCTCAGATGCTGGGAATATTGTCTCAGTCAGCTTCTTGGCTGTAGGAGCAGAAGGAATATTTTATCATGCTTCTTGTAAGCGGGTTTGGTTTTTTTTCTTTCTCCAATCTCTTCTGACAGTCTTTCAGCTCAGTTCTGGTGTTAAAATCACCCTGCTTGATTAGCTGGGGTGATTGATTCCCCCCTATTTTGCTTGTGCCAGCAGAGAGCTTTGGAGGTTTCTAAGACTGTTTAGCTGTGAGTTGGGTCAGGTGAGGAAACCTGCCTTCCTAAATGGATTTGTGCTGTTGTATAACTGTGGGAAGGGTTAGAGTACCTCTGTCCTGATTCTTGTGGCAAAGAAGGGATGTGTTTCTGGAATGGGTTTGAAGCTCTCTTACAATGCACTCCATCCATCTCTGCTACCACTTGTGAGCTGAGAGGTTTCAGCCAGTGCTTTGACAAGGAGGAGCATTAGAAATCAGAAGTTCCGATGGGGGAATGTGTTTAAAATCAGTGCTCAAATGCAAAGTGAAATGATGCATTCTGAGAACTTTGGCAAGATATCCACGTCATTTTACTTTTCTCTTGTAGTTCATCCTTTCGTTTCTAGAGCAGCAGCATAACCCCAGAAACATGGCCATATGGGTAGAGGGTCAAAATGGGATTCAGGCAACTTGCTGCTTCTTCCTGTACCTCTGTTCCTAACTGTAAACTAGGATTCAAACAGATGCTTCTTCTGGCGCTTCACTATCTTAACTATTTTGGCTTTGAGCTCCCCAGGGCTGCCCTCTGCTTGGTGTTTCTGGAACGCCTTGGACAATGGCCCTGTGTTTCAGTTTGCTTCTGAGTGCTGTTGCTGTATAAATGTCAAGTCCTAACAGTGAAACCCAGTAGAGTTCTTGGGAGAGGATATTATTTTCTAAGGTTTCTGCTCAGCGTCTGTGACCTGAATGGGCTAGCCACCTTATCTGCATATGTTTTGGTTCCTCCACTAGTAAAGGTAAGCGTAATAACACTTCTCTCCATTGCCAAAAGGTGCTTAAGGTATTACAGGATATATTTAAATAGTGTAGTAATGAGGACCATGAACAAGCCTTCAGATTCATTTAAAATAGGCTCCAGAGTAGCACTTTACTAGTTCTCTTAAAGATGTCTGGAGTTGGCTTTGTTTCAGCTGGCCCAGTTCCCAAACTTTTCACTCAGGTAGTGGGGCAATATTTGCAGGTCAGAAGCAGTCCTACAGTAAGGGTGGAGTGGCTCTCACTGCAATGTCCATTCAGATTTGAAATAGCAAAGCTTAGTTGTGAAAACAAGCCAAAGATAACCAGAGTGAAACTTAAGCACTTCTGTTCTGCCAGGAACAACATCATAACCAGTGTTTTGAGATTATGAGCTAAAACAAAATAATAATTTGAGGAAGGACAAAAAATGATGCAGAAGTTGAAAGGAACAATTAAAATAATTGGGGAACTTAATGAACAGGAAAAGCTATGGCAGAAGGAAAGCAGCAAAACTGAGATTTGTCAGAGGGCTTGACACACCTGTGGGCTCAGCATTATTCCATTGTCCTGTTGGCACAACCAGGGCACTGAGGGCTGTGGTAATGCTACAGGTTGTTTTGAAGACTCAGTAGCAGGACTGGGAACAGACTTGTGTCCCTCTCACCATTTCTCTTCAAACCTCTTCTGCAGAGCTTGTTTTATCCTGTGCTTTGCAATCTGGCATCTGCTGCCCAGCCTTGTACAGAACCACTATACAGGAGTTGATCCACTTCTTATTCCTCTTCTGAGTGCTGGGAGTGCCACTGGAATTTCCAGACTGAAGGAATAAAGACTGTGTGGGATGTACCCTGTCACATGAACAGGTCATACCTGGAAGGCATCTCTTGTTTTCAGAGCAGTTGGGAAAGGATTGCTAATAGCTCCCCTTACGCAACAGAATATTCACCTGCTTCGTTCATTACATATTAGCTCCAGGTGGGGACATTGCAGATTTGGTAATATTAATGGTCAAATCATTAAATTGTAGAGCATTAATGGTGTGAAAGCATTTAATAAAGAGCCATCGCTTGACCCTGTCATTGTCCCTGGAATACAGAGCATACTGTTCGATTTAGGCTCTGCTCTCCTGTCACCACTCCTTCTTAAAAGTATGTCTTGCTTGTGAACTTTAACTTCTTTTCAAACATACATGAGAGCACATGTATTCTTCTTTTGAATCAGATATGTGGTACCATGACCAGCTGTTTCTGAATGACTGTATTTAAAAACGCTTCTCAAAGCTCTGCCAATCCTGTGCTGGAAGGATCATGTTTTAGAGAAAATCAAAGATCTTGCTGTGCCTGAAACTATCCCCCAGGTGGTTTGTTTACTTTTTCTAAGTAATTTTTTGGTGTCTGATGCATTGATCCACAAAAAGTTCGATTTCTTCTAGTTTGGATTCTCGTACCCATAGGCTGCTGACTGGACAGACCTTCCAAAAGCTGCTAAGCAGCTTGTTAAATAAATTGTAAAAAAACCCCACAAAACAAAACACAATTCTTGTCCAGTCTGGCCTGTTGCAGATTTTATTTCTTTTTATGTAAGTAATTTTCATTCAGTGGTCTCCCAGTGCATCTTAATGTTTTAATCACAGCTTCTTATTAGTTTATCCTTCTGCGATGTCTTCCAGGTTACCTTCTCTTCTCTCTGTTTTTATTTCCTTTTGGATGTTGGGCTGTATCTGTCGTATCTCTGTCCATTTCTGCAGTTCCTTTATTCCTTCTTTATAAGCTAGACTATTTGACTCTTGTAAAACTTGTCTGTCTTGCTTATATAGGTTTGTGTATGCGTATATATGATGCAGAATGAAGAGCCTGCAAATGTGCAGGATGCAATATTCTAAGTGAAATCCTCCCAGGTTTTTTTTTATATACTCTCCTTTGTCAGATAGACTTTCCTTTTCTGGTCACACTGGTTCATGTTGAAGTAAGTAGCTGAAGTAGGTGAAAGAATAGTAGGAGAGAAAGATTGTAATTTGTTGTTTCTTCCATATACAGTTTCTATACAGTAAACAAGGTCAGTGCAAATATGGTCCTTTCTAGGAACTCCCTCTGCATGTAATATGCTGGGAATCAAGTAATCTGAATCTTTCTGAGGCCTTATAGTGGCAAACATCCATGATTTCTTGTTTCTGCACTAGCTTATTAAGAGTTGTTGAGAATGGGTATTTTATTTGCCTCTCATGGATGCTGTTCAGTTTTCCTGAGCACTAAAGTGGATCTGCCGATTTTTTCACCAGCGGCACTTATTATAGCTCTCTTGTTCCCAGGCTGGCCTAGATTCCCTCTGGAAAGCTGACTTTACCTACTTAGAGGTGTTGTTGAATACGGGGGATATAGCACGCTCCCTGCCATTCTATGTATGCTGGGTCACTGTTGCACCACTTGAATCTTTAGGAGCAGCAACTGGAAAGTGTAGTGTTAGACCTTGTCATGGAACCCTCAGGTTTCTCTATGTATTTGGTAGGTCCTTTTTCATGGAAAGTCTGCCAGAAGTCTGAAGTGTGATGAAATGTTGCAATGGAAATGCAATCATGCTGTGTATGCCAATAGTGTTTTTTGCCAGTGAGGAAAGTTGGAAAGATGGCTTGCAGGGTTAAACTGTTGTTTCACCGAACAGTAAGTACACCCGTTCTCCGGTCTGAAGTGGTCTTCCAATACCAGAACCCAAATCTGCAATCAGAGTTGTTTCTGCAGTGCCTCCAGCAGTGGATGACTTTTCTGCAAGGAGGAGAGACAGTCTCATGCTTGCCAGGATAGGTACCTGCGTGATCACACAAACAATTGTTTTCCAGTTCGGTGCAATAGCTAATTTTTGGGTGTGTCATTTTCTAATAGTAACAGATATAATTATGGGACATTGTGATGCAACTTGTTTCCAAACAGGCATATACATACACACTATGTCGACCCTTGGGTTCAAACTGATTTCGTGTGGATAAGGAGAGAGAGTAGATTTAAGCTAGTGAACTGGAGAAGATAAAAATCGAGGCCCATATGTGGATTTTATTTCCACGCTAATGTAAATCAGGATCAGAAACATTGTTTAAAAAAAAGATAATCTGAGAATTTAGCAGGTGCAGATGGGAGCAGAGTCCAGGTGTACAATGGGGCCAAGAAATGTCATTTCTTATGTTTCTAAATGGTATTTTTAAAATGTGTTTTTCAGGGTGTTGTAGCTCCACAGAAATTCTGTTTCCAACAGTGGCTGAGGATTAAAAGAAGCTAATGACTTTTCTGTGAGTTACTCTCCCCTGATTTTTCCTCTAGTTAATTGATAAGCACACAGGTATCCCAGGGCAGTGAATGAGTTGACCTCATCCATGTGACAGTTCTTACCTGTGGTTTTGTTAAGTACATATTTGAAACCTTCTGTAGTGAAGGATCCTGTTCACGGTAGTTGTAGCGTTAGTGAAAACGTTCAGAAAGCACTTTGCATCCCTGATAGAAAGACAAGAAATTGTGATTGTCCTTGGAAATATGTTTGAATGCATAGTAAGCAATTGCAGTATTTTGACAGCTTCATAATGCAGCTAAGTAAAAACACTTGTGCTGCCATGCCCTGAGATGCTGAAGAGGAGCTTTCCCATAACAGGTGAGAAGGCAACTCTCTGTACACAATGTTTATCCTTATTTTTCCCATGTCAGTTTCATGGCCTCCAGAAATTTTGCATTGAAATGAGCATATGACTTCTGTAACGGGTGTTCAGGGTGTTAATTCCCATGCATACAGGCAGGGTTATACAACCACCATGTGTTATGGAGATGAGACTTCCCAGCCCTTCCTTTTTGGAGTGCTTATGCAATAATGCAACTGTATCATGGCATTTTCAATGACAACATTGACCTCCTCAAGCTGCCTTTCCATACCACTTGAGTGCATCAATATCATTGTCCGTACAATTTTAATTTAATTAGAACAGTGCTGTAATCATTATGGGAGAAGCATGAACTTCCCCACTGTCCCCTTTCCCCTTCCCTTTGTGATGCACCACTGCACCTCCATGCTTGTTTTATATTTACTTGAATAAGAGTTGAGACATGAGAGGGTAACTAACACATGCCCCTGAGTCGGGACAGCAAGCTGAAGGGAAGAGTCAGGGAGGAACTGAACTTCATAAAATTGCTAAGGTTACAGGGACAATCTGCTCTCTGTGTGCAGGAAATGAGATGTTAATCTTTTCCCAGTGCTACTTTGCATAAGGTCCATTCCAGAGAGCTGTGTTTGTTTCAGTTTCTCTAATTACTGATAGTGTGCTGATTATGCTGCTGTAGATTTGACGTGAATTGCTGTATTAATGGGATCAAAAATGAGGAGATGTCTGCCATAGAAATTAAGAAGACGACAGCAACTCCCAGGAGAGGGGAGAGAAGTGGAGAGTGTGATACATACCATGGTAGTGCATAGCTGTAGTTTGCTTTTTTGGAGCCTGAGCCTTTGTCCCTGTCAGAAGTTGGAGTGTGCAATCTGTAACATCGACCAAAATCCCCAAATGTGCCATGTAGTCTATTAGGGGCTCTGATTTCCCTCTTGCTCCTTATGTTAGACCCTCTGACTCATCTCATAGTGGTCTTTTGGACTTTCATATCCAGCTATAGCATCACATACAAACCACTGCTGAACGCTGCTTGTCTTCCTTCCCTTTCCACTTCCCCTCATGTTCTTCCCTAATGATTAATGTACTTGAATCTGCTGCTGTTGTCCCCTGTACTGCTCTGTGGCTGATCTTCTGGCATTGCCCTGCTGAGTGCCTAGGATTTTCGGGGCCTTCTGAATCTCTCCTGCAAATGCTTCATTTACCCCCAACAACCCTTTTCTCTAAGTCTATTTATTTCTCTCTACCCTACTCGAGGCACCTACTCCTATAAGGATCCACAGTAGGAAAACCAGACACCCACAGCTCCTGGTCCCTTGGCTTGTCATTTCATTTTTCCTGCCTCAGTGTGCTTGCCAAAAGAGGTTGGTCTGATGTCCTTGTAGAGCTGAACATCCTTCATGATTTGGGATGTCCAGTGTTGTGTGCAGAACACCAGCTTTCACAGTCCTGAGAGCTACAACCATGTTTCAAACCTGAATGCCAAGGGCATGTTACACAGTGGTTTTTAAGCCTAGAACTTCCCCAGAAGTCTAAGAGGGCACCAGAACGCTGCACACCTGCTCGTGCTGCTCTCTCTGTACATATGTCCCAAAAGTGAGGACTTGGGCCGAGGCTGATGGGATGATACCCAGGGAACTGGAAGCTCCCCTCAAAGAGCGTCCTGCTGCCACTGTCCTGTGAGTAAGCGAGGATGGCCTGTGAGGACATGATGAGTAGCTTTCTCCACTTTTACTCTTGGCTGCCCAATAGTTACCACAGCGCAAATCGCTGTGTCTCCATCCATCTTGCCTGCTTCTCTGGGGAGCAGAGGGAGTCTGGGATGTTTGTAGAAGCAAGGATGAACAGCACAGGTATACCAGCATCCTGGGGGGCAGATGTGTCAGCTTTCACTCTCGGTTAATTTCTCCCTGTGTACTATCATTACATGCAGTATAGGAGTAAGTTTCTATGTAGTGATTAGGGTCAGCTGTCTTTTCTGTCCAGCACAGGGTATTTGCAGATCAGCTTGTCTGTTTTCGTTTCCTGAAAGCTTCTGCATAGGTAATGCATTTCTTTGCTTTCTTAATTAAGAAAAGTAGTTTATCACCTAGCCAACTACAGAAGTAGTCATGTCATTGTGGCAACATGAGAGCTTGTTTTAGCAGACTTTCTTACATGTTTTATTTTTATTTCTACGAAAACATGTATGTCCTTTGTGCCATCGGAGTGAACTTAGTAAAGGGACAAAAAGACTATCAGATTTCAAGGTTGTTGCTTTGGAGTTGAGAAGGGTGTAATTTTAGTAAAAGACTGAAGCTATTTTTACTTGCAGCCTCCCTCATCCTCAACTGTTGGACTTCTTTTAAAATTTAATTTTGCTATTTTGATTTTTTTATTATTACTGTTTCTATTTTAGCAATATGAATTGTTTGTGTTCCCCCCCAAAAAAAAAACAAACAACCAAACAATCTGTTCACGTAGTTTCTGTCTGTAAAGGATCAATCAGAATTCCCCAAACTGAAACCAGTGTGTGCTTTCATGACTTTGGGAGTCTAGTCAGCTGTTACATAGGCTCCTACTACATAGTCACAGTCAATATAACTTTTGAGTTACCTTCCTGATTTAGACAGGATGGTTTGATCTACAGCATTCTCAGCAGCTGGATACTTAGTATTTTGGACTTTTCTAGTACAAAGAGAACAAAACCATAGATTCTCTTGATTCTTAATAATGTCGTTCCACTTGTCTCTGCTAGATCAGGCATGTCTCACTCTCAGCACACATGGCTGGTTGTCCTGGTGGCACTGTTGTAGCACCAGTCACTAGAGTAAACCCCAAGAAGGGCCTCCATAAAAGTTTATAAATATCCATCTCTTCAATTACTGTAGTCAAGGTGAAATTTCATGGTGAAACTTTCCTGACTCACTGTGGGCTGAAGAAACCTATCAAAAATTATGATGGCAAGCAATATGCCAACTGTTTCACCCACTTCTTTGTGGATCTGAGCATTTGGTCACTTGTAGGTTTAAATGTCCCTGACAGGTGCCAAACAGGGACTGTGATAATACCAAGTGCTTTCCTAGCACTCATCACCAAAACCTCAAAGGATCATACCAAGTGTGTATTGATTTAGTTTCTTTTCCCAGTAGATTAAGCTGCAGCAAGAGTGTTTGCCCAAGTACATGCAAGGTTCCTGTTGGTTCTACCAGCACTGCCTATCCTTCCTTCCAAGCTGTGGCTTGAACAATGCATTGTTGGCCTTAATACAAAGGGAAATATTAAACTGACTGGTTAGGAAACTCTTCCAGAAAAATTCCTAGTAGCAGCATACCTGGTTGTGTAACCTTAGAAGCATGAGACATCAGCCATGATTTGTTTGATGGCTCCCACAGAGAGAAGCGCTGGGCAGTTCTGGAGTTGTGCAGATTAATGCAAATCCGTTCTCACTGGTGTTACCTCCTGGAACTGTGACTCTAAAAAGCCTCAAAAAGCCTGGAGGAACACATGTGACCATGTGCATTCACATGCCTGTGTAGGCTGGGAGTTGCGTGTGGCTGAAGCACAGAGGTAGGTTGCAAAACTAGACTGATATTTGCAGTTGTGCTTCCAGCCATGTTACTGCACCGTGCTGCACACAGGCATGATGATACTTTTTTCCACAAGCCCGGTCCCTTGACCTCCCTGTGCCATTACCATTATGCACATTTCGTAAATCTGTCCAGGACAGTTACAAGGGCAAGTCTTTTGGCATACAGTTGTTAAATGAATTGCCTTTGAGAGGCACATGCTGTCTTTTTTCAAGACAGCTTAGCACTGAAATTACTTAGCTCGTTTGAGCTTTGCTCTTTCTGTAACTCAGGTTGTCCATGTGTCTAATAAAAAGAAAAAGACTTACCTAATGTCTGTAAATTGCTTTGATATTTAGGCTAAAGGTTCTGGAAAAAAAAAGCAAGATTAGGAAGAGAGGGCATCTCAAAGGCACTCATAGAAGCGGGATAGCTAACTCCCCCTTGTCCCTTGTGAAATGTGTTCTGCAAATGCTACTAATTCACACATTACTGTGGACATCCAAGGTGTGTGGAAAAAGTAAGCATTTCTGTATCTTGTTTGGAAACAATGAATCAAATGTATTTGTTTAGAACAGTAAATTTCTGTGAAACTGTCATGGTATAAATCAAGTTATGGCATGCCTATAGGATCAGTAAAGGGAGCAGGTACTGGAAGCATAATGTCTTAGTTTGATACAGTACCTCCTGGGTGTCGGAAATGCCTGGATTCTGGATTTAATTTCATTTTTTGCTTTTATTTTCCACCTTCTTTTGGCCCCTTGAAGCCACTTAGCCTTTGTCTTTGCAGCAGTGATTCAGTATTTCTGTGAGCATGAAATGGACTGAATACAGGACTGTATCCTGCAGTCTTCAGGAGCGAGGAGAAGGACTTCAGGTCTCCCACCTATCCTCTAGTACCTGTTTGCAGAGGCAGGCATCTGTGTGGCAGTATTTCAGAAGTGTTCCTCTTTTTATAAATATCTCAGTATTTGTTTACTGAGGGCAGTGTGGTTCGATCATTGAAACTGTGGATTGCAGCAGGAAGTGCTAGGAAGTGCCTGGTCTCATTGCAGTCTGCTGTGCTGTACTCCAGGCTGAGAAGAGCAAATGGACTGTGCAACTGCAGAACAGGTGTAAAGAGCCCCTCCTTGCAGGAATGGGAGCCATAGAGTCATCTGGTTTGGGTTGGGGAAGGAGTTGTGTAAGTAGGAGACAGAATAATGTTTTGTTGCTCCATAAGTGTGTCTTTCATTATGTCACGATGAGCATCCGTGTTTGTTAACTACAAAAAGCTGAATTCATATGTTCCAATGGATTGCTGTTGCCTGGACAATGGTGAATAGAAAGAAATTGAATTTGTAGGAGACAGAACAATTTCTGGTTAAAAAGTACTGAGCTGAAAGTCACGGAGACAGTACCTGCAAAAATAACAATGATGGTGGAGTGAAACAGGCCTGTCTTCTTACTCCAGTTAAACCCAGAATAGTTACAATAGTTTAATCACCACATGTTATCAGTCTTCTCTGCCATGTGGCTATAGTGTATTGTGGTGGAACTCCTGATGTTGAGGCTAAACTTCTGGTTCTGCCTGAGCTCTGAGCAGCAAGCAGCTGGCAGCACCTTGGAAAAGAATTAACTGGGCTTTGAAGTGGTGGCTGAAAGATGCAAGACTTTCTCGGTGCTCCATGTTACATTTGTATTTGGACATGTCACCTAATCTGCCTGAAGAGTTTTTTTATGAACCTCTCCTTCCCTTTGGTGGTAAGGGTGCTAACATGTTCTGCAGGTGCCTCTCTCAGCCTCAGTCTTATGGCTGTGATAATGCTGTGGTTTGTCATGGAAATAATTACATTCTCTTGGACTAGTGCCAAATTTGTCTTTTCCATTTGCCAGAGATTGAGGTCAGGGTAAGGAGCTGCACTCATACTGTCCTGCAAATGCTCAGAAATTAAGGTGGCTCCTTCTCCTTCTGTATGTGCAGGGATGTAAATCCATGCTATTTGCTCTACCACTCTTAAATGTCAGTAGCTTGGTTTTGGAGCATAACATGCATTGCCTTTCAGGAATCATATGATACTGGCTTTTTGTGTTCCTGTAACATTGTGGCTATGTTTATTGTCAAAGGGTGTAATTTGTGCTGTGATTGGAGTACAGACTTAGAATATGGAAGAATTTTCCCATCGGATCTCATGAAGTTTCAGTCTTAGATTTCTTGACAGGCACTTCTTAAAGTAAAAACCTAACTGTGATATTATGAAACCAATGTAACACTCACAAATTGCTATTTAACTCTATTTGACCCTGAGATTAGCTCAGTTGGTTAAACCTTGTTGGTAATAATATCAAGATCATGAGTTCAGTGCCCTGTATGGGCCATTCACTTATGAGTTGGACTTAATGATGCTTATGTGTCCCTTCCAACTCAGAATATTCTGTGATGTATTCTTCTGTGACTGTCCTTGCATAGCTGCTTTCTGTATGCTGACTTACTGATTTGGTTGCAAGTTAAACTACTTCAAAGAATATAATAGTAACTAGTTTAGGCAACAACAGAAGTACTGCATTACTTGGTGGTAAATAGGGTAGTTTTTAGTGGTACATTTTTCTGCAACAAAGACAAAAGTAACTGATTAATGTCTTTAAAATGATAGGAAGGAGTAAAGTGTTAAATGCTTAACAAACTTGTTCAGATGATGACTGATTTGTTAGTGTAAGATTAAGTGGTTTTGGCCCTTCATTGGTACTTGTTCATGTATCATGGAGTTGCTGTCAGATTTTCACTGACATAAAACCCTCGGAGTCTCCCCGCTTATGTGTCACTTCCCTTTCCTCCCTTGGCATTTTTCTGAGAAGATTCTTGGAAACTTCGTGGACCTTTTAAAAATTAGACCCGTCACCCTGAAAGCTGTTTGACCCCTGGCTGCAGCACTAGGCAGCATGGAGCCTGCACAGTGCTTGCCCACAAAGTGGGCTGTGCTCTGTGGCTCCCTGGGCAGCCAAGTGCATCACTAGTGCTGCTCACAATCACCACGCACACACACTTCCTTCCTTCCACCCACTTCCCCCTCCTCTGCCTTGGTTTCACACCTCCGTTCCAAAGTTCACGGTGTCCTCTCTCTCTCTTTCTCCCCCCGCCCCAACTTTCTTTTTAACAGCAGGAAAGAATTTCGTACACACCTCCCGTGAGCCCGGTACCAAATTACACTTCGTCACCACTACATGTCCCGGTGCCTCAAGCGATCAGGATGGAGGAAGACACCATCAGACTGCCAGCACACCTGCGTGAGTGTCAGCACAGAGGCTTCTTAAGTTCTTGGACTAAGGAGGGGGCGGGACTGGGTGAGGAGCTGTTTCTCTTTTTATGGAAGACAGCAGGGAAGTAGTCGGATTTATACTTTTTTTTTTTTTTTAAGCTCCAACTGGTTTGATTTTCCTAGCAATTGTTTTTAGCTAAAGGAAATTACTCTTAAATACAGTATGTTGTATCACTCCCTCCCATACCCTTGCCAAGCATTTGGCCTGTTTCTCATGACAGGCGCAAGAATGGAGGGTTTATTTTGGTGGGAAGTGCTATGCACTTTAGAAGAATTGCTTGGGTATGTGCTGCAACACAAGGTCAGAGTTTCACAAGCTGTGACAAGTGGAATGTGTTTGTGCTGTGGGTATTTTTCAGGTTGCTAGGGTTCTCAAATACTCAAGGTGCCCAGGCTCTCTGGTATAGAGTATGAGTGCTGACAGAGGCAGTGGGAAAGGAGGAAGGAGCTTAGCTGAGCACAAAAGGATGCTGCAAAGGAGGAAGGGCATATCACTGACACTGAAATGAGAACTGCATCTGGGAGCAAGGCAGGAGCCAGGTACTTCCTTGCTGAGATGATTTAATGTTTGAGAAATAGGAAAGGTTAAGGACTGTTGGCAAGGAGGAGGTGAATTAAGGAGGTAGGATGGGGAAAAGAAGAGTAGAATTTTCCTTTTTGGAGGGTAAGCGGTTCTGATGGAAATAGAAATGTTTTAAGTAAACTATCTTCAGGGGTATTTGAGCAACAATGAGCAAGAGGGCCAGGAGCAAACAAAACTTTGGGGTTTGCCAACTGGCAAATGGGTTTGGGATTTCAAGCAGGCAGGGCAGGGAAGTCCATGTTTTTCACAAGGCGTTCTCATTCCTCAGCTGTCTTACACACACACCCACTCCTTTTCTGGATGCAAACTGTGTTTCAAGCATCTCTATAGTCTGTGCTTGCTCCCTTGTTGGCCAGCAAGTTGCTCTGCCCCAAGGCCATTTGTTGCCTGTGCTGTGTTCTGCATGGTCCTGCGTAACCTGGGCTGTATCTTTGCTGTGCTTTCTGATGGGAATGGGGGCTGGCACTGTGACTTTCTGACCGTGTCTGGTCACTGCCTGAGTATCTGTGAGCTCCCAGGCCTGGCTTGCACATGCATGTGGCTGCTGATCTGTTTCTCTAGCTCAGGGAGGACTTGCTGCCACACTTACAGGGTGATTTGCCCAAAAATTAGACACAAAATATCCCCAGCGCAGAAACAGTTCTCCAGTATTTCTTTTCCTCAGGGGTGCTGTTAATTCCCAGGTATTTTCTCCTTTGTGCTAGTTGTTACTGTTTACTTCTGCTGTGGGAGCCGCTGTCTGTCCCCTCCACAGCTAGGATCACAGGTGACTTTACAGTTACTTATGGCACTCCCTGCTGTGTCTGGCAGATGTATAAGGCAGGAAGGCAGAGACCCTTGATACTGAGAGTGGTGGTGCATGGTTGTTTTACCTACTTCCTTCATGTCAGCTGGCCAGCATGCTAGATAGTGTAGAGCTTATAAGGCTTCCTCTTAGTGAAGATGTTTTATCCAGTATTTTTAGCTGTGTTATTTTTTCACCTTGATTTTTGTTTTAGTTTTTCTGCTCTTTTGGTTGGCACTTTTTAAACTTGCAAAGCTTCTTTCCCGTTAGTATTTCCACACCAGTCTGACTTGTTGCATGGTAAAAGCACAGGTGATTAATCCTGAAAAATCTGCGAAATAGCCTTCCATATAGTTAGTGTCTGAGATCATAAACAACATGAAATATATTTACATGGCCTTACAAGCTGTAGTCTGTGGCACTATAGTATTTTGTAGTTCAATACACAGTCAATATTGACACAAAACACTGTCATCAACCAACAGACCCTGACAGTTAAAAACACTGTTTTTAAAGTACATAGATTCATAGCTAGTCCAGGAGCAACCATTCTGAGTTCCTAAAATGATCTCTGGTATAACTTCAGTTACAGAACTTCATGCAGGAACTCCTATGTGTGGGTCAAATAACTGAACTACAACAGATGTAGAAAGATATCTGCTCTTTATATAAAAGACTTAAGTGATGGAGAGGATATAAGGTCTCTAGATGTTCTTCCAATGCTTAATTATCCTCCTTATTTGCTTTTTTTTTAAGTGCCCTATTTATAGTTTGAATTAGTCAAGCTTCAGTTTCCAACTATTAGATCTCATTATCTCCTTTCCTGCTAAATATTGTCAAAGACTACTCCTGATATAGGTGCTTTTAGATAGTCACTTCTTAACCTTTTCTTGGCTAAACTGGATAGAAAGAGAGGTTCTTAAGGCAGTCAGTCTTCCTGTTAAGCTTCCAGATTTTAAATTCTGTTTGTTTCATCTCTGTGAGCTGTTTCCCACTTCAGACATCCTTTTTAAAGTGAGGAGAACAGTACTGAAGATGACATTCCAGGAGCAGTGTTCCTGATACCATGTATAGAAATAATTCAGCACCTCTTGGTTTTTGAGTCATGAGGTTTAAGATGTATTAATATGGGAATGCTGAGTTCCTGCGTGGACCCCTCTCTTTGATTTTTTGTTTGTTTATTTATTTTCAAGATGTGTCTGAGTCACAGTTTTTATCCTAAACACAAAACCGCCTCAGAAGTCAGGCAAGGTAGCCAGCTTCTAGTTCAGGCTGTGGTACTGTGTGGGGAGATTGGTTTTTGAACCACAGAGTTGGAGGGTTTTCTGGGTCTGAGATTTTGTTTGGTTCTAGCCTTACTGTTGTTTTGGTTGATTAGTAACAACCCTCACTGATTCCAGTGCAACAGAGAGAGATGGTAAGTTTCTCCATTCATACACAGAGTTGATAGGTTGTCAGGTCTCCAGTCATTCTGTTTCCATGACATTCTAATGGCATTTACTGAAATAAAGGCAGTGTTCTCTCCTAACCCATACATCATATTGTAGCTGTGCTACAGGTGTAGGTGAAAACAGCAGCTGACCCAAGCAAAGAGAGAATTTGAGACAAATGTTTCAGACAGATGAAGTACACTCTGGATTCAGACAGTGGTTTATGCCTTCCTGTTAGAAATGTCACTGTTTTTACTGTTTAAGAGCGCTCTGAAAACTGCTAACAGCAATAGTATCAGTACAATTAGTAGAAAAATGTCATTTGGTGCAATAAATTATTTCTCACTGTTTGGCGAACTAGCTGAGCTGATTTGATCCAGAGACTGGAAAATGGAGAAGTGCAAAGTTTAGAAGAGTGGAATGCAGTCTTTACTACAGTCTTGCACAGGAGGACTCCTCTTTGGCCAAGACAGCTAGATTATATAGACAAACACCTTTTTCTGGGGGTGATATGAGGGCATCTTTCCCTTCTCACACAGCCTTTCTGGTTTTAAGAAGCTGCTTTCTTCCCAGGCAGCCCTATTCCTGTAGTATAGTACAGTATAATTAGTCTTAACTTTAAATCTCTGGGATAGTAAGAATAATTTTCTGATACAACCACCTTTCATACAGCACTTCTCTGTAAAGAGGCTTTTTGACCCGTGCTTTTAAATGTACTTCTCTGTCATCCACTTCTTACCTAGGAACAGAGTATTGGGGGGCATTGTAAACAAAGAATGAGCGGGGAGCTGGAGAATGTGCTTTCCTACACTTTAAGTGTGTAGTCAAAAAACAGTTGCTCTTTGTTCCTGGTGTGTGTACTGTGATAGCTTTGCAGCATATCTGATTTCCAGTAGCCTATGCTAATGTCAGACAGAAGGTGTGTTTGGAAAATGGAGATTTTTATTGAGGATTAAAGAAAGGCAAGTTTAGCTCTCACACAAGGTTCTGCCCTAGGTGCCCTCTGTGACCTTGGACATCTTGTTTTAGTTTCCCCACTGTAAAATGGAAAAAGCCATGAATGCAAAGACTCTTAGATGTTTTGAAAATTAATATCGAAACTGCCCAGCTATTGTGGTAATGAAGAATGATGAGATAGGTGGAAGTCCTCTGAAACTATTCACATACCCTTGATGTCTGAGGACACAATTAATAATGCCACAGAGAGAAAGTTAGTGGTTTTTTTTTTTTTGTGGGGCTCTGTATTTTTTTAGTTCTATTTAATAAAGCAAATCTGTCTCATCTGGTAAAGATGCCATTAGTTGCTTGTTTTATGCCATTGCTAATGCCTTGTAGTAAAAAGTCCTTAGAACTTGATAGAGGATATAGCACTTAAGAAACTGATACGAGAACCCTTCCCTGTTTCTATTAATACTCTAAATCAGAGAGAAAATAGCTTCTTCCTCTTTTGTAATACACAAGATTAAAATAAGGTGGTTTGCCTTCTATAACATCAATTGTAAATACGTGCTAGAGGCTTCATGACTTTCTTTTGTGTCCTTCAACGTAAAACTTGTTCAACAAGAGATACAGAAGAAATATCAGTGCTGAGAAAGGACTTGTTGCATGCTCTGATCCTGTGCAGAGCATTCCCCCTTGCACGTTTATGTTGATTTGTAATGTTTAATTTTCATCTCTGAAGGGCATGTTATCTGAGGAACACAGGTATGTTTGTTTAGGGAGATGGATCTTTTGGGCAAACATTTCACAGTTTTCTATTGATATAAAGAAGAGCATGAGTTCATTTCTACCTCTGAACTAATTACCCATCTCTCTTTAGGGTTGGCATCCTTCATATGTCTGCAGCCCATTGTCATAGTAAGATACACTGCACGTACTTTTCTGTACACATGAAGCAATTATTCTTGACATCAACAAATTTTTCTTGCTGATACCTTTTTTTCTGAACCTGCAACAGTCTGCACTGATGTTCAGAGTGAAATGACACGCTCAGTGTGTCACAGCCCATGCATCACCTCTTAGGGGAGAACTTTTACATTGAGACTGCAGTGTTGTTGTTTTCTTGACTGCACTGGCTTTTGGGAGTTGTGGTGGTAGGGAAAACTATTTGTAAAATTGTTTGAGTACTTTTTTTTTCCAGTATAGGCTAGGTTTTTGATCTTTGGTTTTCCAGTGTGTGGTAAGTTTCAGGCCACAGGTGATCTTGGTGATCATTGCTGTATGCAGACCTGGTTGCACACAGCTAGTGGGATCACATCTTTTATTTCAGTATTTCTGTGTCCCTTGTTGTTACTGTCTGTTCTGTTGCCCTCATTAAGGAGGACAGAAAGGAATTTTTTTTTAGTTTTCTGCAATAATTATCTTGAAGGCTTTAAGTTTTTAGTGAATGTTTTGTAGGAATCTTTCTGCATGTCTATTTGTAGTATTATTTGGATTTGGTGGGAACTAGTCCAGTGGTTCTGTGTTGGTTTGGCATCTTTATGACCCTAGCTGTACCACGCACTGAAAAAAAGTTGTCTATCCCGAGTGTGGGTATGAGTAGTAGGATGGGGCAGGTAGTCAGAATCTCAGTTGGGCAGTTTCTTTAAGGCATTTATTAGACCTGAAGGCAGTTTATTAACAGTTTCTTTCTCTTGATCACACATTGTTGCTTATATGTATCATTTGTAGGTTTTGTCTGTTAAGGGCCCCAGTTTTTTTCTGGTTTTCCTTTTTTTTTATTTTTAAATTAAATCAGGAAACAAGAGGAGGAAGCAACAACACTCTCAGGTTTGCCAAGGATCTATTTTTTTTCTATATAGTGTCTATTAATTATGCTGCTCCTTTTGTTAGTCCTTTGTCACCTATTAATTATTCTATAATTTGTGCTAGCAGTTGGAAAGCTACTTTGAAGCATATTGTTATTTAGTTACTAGAATATTCAATGCGCTGAACTGAAAGTATGCAGTGAGATGGGAAAAATAGCCCTTCACTCTAAGCCACGTTTAGAGAAGCAAGCACTAAAAATATTTGCTTTGGAAGGATCTTTGTGGAACAAAACTGACTGACGCACATACCGGGAAAATAAAATAAAGCTTTGTATGACAAAGGGACTGTGAGAGTTGGCCAGAATGTCAAATTAGTGACTGTGAGAATAATCCTGATCCCACTGAAATGAGTGATTAAATCCCCACTGATTTTAGTGGGTCCTGGACCGGCCTCTTTCTCAAATGATTGGCTTCTTCTAGACCCCTCTTTGCTCTTCTGGCATGACCATTTAATCCTTGTTCCTCCCTCTTACTGTCCTTTATATGCTTGCCTTTTCTCCTAATCTGCTTTTCACTTTACACATAATTCTCTTTCTGGGTAGCTAGTCCTTTACTAATCAATATCGACCCACTACCAAAATAAAAAATTTGTTAAGCCAGGACAGTGGCACTCCTGACTAATGTCTGACTGGAGCATTTGATATTGATGTTGTATCTTTGTGTTCTACCATGGGCTGTTCTTGCACATTTATATTGTGAGCTGTGCAGAGCAGGATCCATCTGCTTCCTCTGATCAAGAGGCAATACCTCTTGATCTTTCAATTTATAACTCTTAATAATTTACTGACAGGCTGACTGGACTGTGGAAATCCCAGCCAGCCATCCTGTCAGCCTCAGTGATCATTACTTTGGTTAACCCTAACAAAGTGATGGGGCCTGGCTCCTTCAAGAGCGTGAGCTATCTCTTGTTGTTAGACAAACAGAATGAAAACCACAAGCTGGGGAGACATTGGTTATGCCTATGTCTTACCTAAGGTGGCCTCTTCCACAGGCATCCTCAAATGCTCACCTGAATTTAACTCATCTACTCCAGCCTGCGTCCCAGGAGTTTCTTATAGTGAATCTCAAGCCAGCTTCAAAGTGGTCATGCAAACAGGGTACTTGACTGGGTGGGAAGCCCAGTCTGAGTCACTCTTGTACCATGGCTGAGCACAGTATAGATGCTACTGTTTCCTCTGGAATATGTTGGACTGAGGGTAGTAAAACCCCATCACTGATCTGACTGGGAAAGCTGTGGCCTTTGGATCATGAAGATCCTGCTTTGCGCATTGCTGGCATCGTCTTTGTTCATCACTTGTAGGAAACTAAGGCCCTTGTCGCTGGGATAGCATAGAAGTGACGTGGGGCCACTTCAGTTGTCTCCTCTGATGTAAGCCACTGATGAGTTGAACCTGAAATCTGTTAGCTTCTGACCACTGTCTGGTGACTGTGGTGAAGTACCCAGGTTAAGCGTGAAAAAAAACTTGTAAAGGGAGGCTCGCTTGCTGGTTTCTGTTTCTTGAGAGATTGTTTTAGAGCCGTGTGCTTTTTTTTTTTTTTTTTTTAAATGTGCCTGGTTATTGCCCAGGCTTTACAGCAGTTTCCTGCACCAACAGTCCTCAGTGGGAACATGTGGAGGGATAAGATCCTTCCTGCCTCAGCAGGAACTTGCAAAACAGTCCTGAGGTGGGAGGTCAAGAGACCTGTGCTTCAGGGTACAGAGAGCTGGCAGTGTGGAGTCCCAGTGGTGCAAAGCCAGTCTTTTACCCTTCTGGAAAGCTTCACTTCAGGGTTTTAAATCTCCAAAACACACACTCAACTTTACTCAGAGGGGAAAGGAGGCCATGTCGCTTTAATCTGGGATTCAAGCTTGATCCCTTGTGGAATTCCCCTGGAAAGTGTGGTGAGGAATAAGAAGCAAAACCAGCAGGACATTTATGGTATTGCTGGGTTTGAAGCATTTTTAGCTTTGTCTTAAAGGGATGCTGTCAAGATCAGTGAATCTAAAATTAGCCTGCTTTTCTCTTTCCATCCCAAATGTGTCTAATTCTTCATTTGTATTGTAAATGCTTCCATGTTCTTTTTTATTTTTTATAAGAAGTACAATGAATGTAAAGAGTGCAGCATTCATAAACAGCCTTACAATTAAAGAAAACACAGAAAAGAAACTGCGTGTAAGCCGTGACTAACAACTCCACAATAAGAATCCACTGTGTAGTGAGAGCTTTGCAACAAAACACAAGTGTGGCAGAAAACCCCTGCAGAAACAACATAGCATACACGCTGTTCTACCAGAGCTGAGCTTCTGACTGTTGGAAGAGAGCAACATGGTCCAGCATTGAGAGGGGCATATAGTGTCTGAGAAGAAACCTGCTGGTAGCTTCAAGGTGCCAGGAATTAATGTGATAGGTTATGTGTATACACACACAGAAAGAAAACCATTATTTGATGCTGTTTATGAGAATTTGGATTTCCTTCTGCTGTACTTCTGTGTCTTCCCTCTCCTGTGCTGGCACTCCTGGTGTTTAAAAAATACAGCCTAGCAAAATATCCATTAAACAGGGGTTTATGCCATTTTTACAACTCCTCATTTTACTGCTGGAGCAGAAGGACTAAGTTTGTAAGTTTGTTGAGGACATTTTTGGTAAAATTATTCCATCCAAATTTGTAGGCCCAGTCCAACACCTCAGCCAAAAACCTCTTTTCAAGATTATTCTCCAAAGATACTTGGGAGGGAGTAGCATTTATGCATCGGCCATTCCATCATTGTGGAATGCTTGTGTGCTGTCTTATATGGGATTAATATATTTGAATGTGATCGCTCATGTAAACTGTTTTGTGCAGGACTAGCATGCTGCTATTAATATAGTGGTGATCCTTGTTCAAGAAGTTATGAGTTACATATTTAATAGGCATATGGTTGGTGATGTTGTGAGTTAATAAATACTTACCACTGATGGCTTTCAAGAGTCAAAGCTTTAGGAAACTTGCTTAACTCCAAATCTTTCCTTACAAGTTTTTGTGCATGAAAGTCATACCCCAGGAATAGCCCAAAGCACCCTGCTTTGTTTACTCCATCTATCCTGGTCTAGTTTTGATCTCCATTATACTGTCATATCTCACTGGAAAAAAATTGTCCATTCTGCGCTGGCAGCATGGTCAAGTAGCTCTATAGCAGTTATACAGACCATAAAATGAAAATGTTAAATGATCCCGTGACAAGTTAAAATTAAATTAATGTATCTAATGATTAACCAACATATTATTCCTGCCTTTGGAGTCCACAGGCATATAGTGTTGGGGGGGGTGTTCTGCAGTCACTGGGGAGGAAGGGACTCTGGCAAAATTATCAGTTATGGGGGTTGCTTTGGAGACAGTGGAAGTCTTCCTGTTTGAGAGTTTACTGAGTAGATCCTTGTATCTAGAGTTTCACTGTGCAAGTCCAGAGTTGCTTGTAGCACTGGATGCCATGGGCTGCAAGAAACTGGAACTCTCTTGCAGGCAAACAATATTCTACCCATGTCCTGCATGGCCTTTGCCCTGTCCTGGTGGTGTCACATGCAGAAGGGTGTGGTACCATTGTGGTACCCCCATATGGGCTTTTGGCGTTACATACTTCCCTCTCTAAAGAAGAACAGTAGTTTCACTGTCTTTTGGACTATGCACCACTCATGCCTTGGGGGTGGAGGTGGAAGCAGTGAACTGGGCAACAGAAGTTCAGTCATGAGGGTCTGACGCCTATATTGACTGCATCGAAGACCTGGTCTGAAGACCTGGTCTGGATAAACCAGCTCTAGTTAGCACCGTCAGAGTCAGCTCTTTGCTAGTGATGAATTTTGCAAATGCTTTCTGTAAAGATAAGCTCTAGGAACCTGCTTATTTCAGAGAAAGATATTGTAATACTGGCAATGAATTTGCACAACCTCAGCATCCTGCAAAAAAAAGGTTTATTTTCTTATTAATTTGTTCTCAGCATTCTCCCTCTTCCAGTTCTGTGGAGGCATTTTTTTTAATGTTTCCCTCAGGTGTCTTAAGGGTTCATGTTTGCCGAACAAATGTCCCAAAGGGCCTGTGAGCTGGTCAGAGCACTGACATTTTATTTTAAACCCACGAGCAGCAAAAAAACCACAGAATATTTTTGAAGGGAAATTTCCTTTTTGGGTTTTTGTATCCCTGAAAGAATTTCCGATGCAGGCAGATAGTAATTCCCAGCTATATACTTCCTGATAAGGAAACAGCTCCAATAAATGCAGCTATAAATAGCTTCCTTTTTCTTTTTTAAAAATGTGGGGAGATCTGTTTAGCTTTTGTTTCAAACTACTGAAAGAAAGGGACAGTGTAGGATGAAAGGCTTACATTCGGCACCCGTTGGCTTTCCAGATAAATTTAGATTTTACTTTGCATCAGTGCATTTCATTATGTAAAGTTTAGATGTCTGCTTATTTGTGCTCATGCTTCTCACAACACTGTAAAAGAAAAAAACTACTTTTTATATGGTAAACATAAATTGCATTCTCCTTCCTTGTAAAGGGAAAGTCTTACCTGCTTTAAGTAGAATTCTTAATGCTTTTGCTATATGCCTATATTTTAGTGCTTCTCTCTATATAGTTCGTTAAGGTGCTTTGTCATCTCAGAATAAGCAGCATGATCTTGGCAACTGCTTTTTTTTCTACATTTACTGTGGATGTGATGTATCAAATTCATGGCTAGATGTAAATGCCTTTTTTTTTTTTCTGAAAGTAACTTGCTGAGACAATTTTGTGCAGTTACCTTATAAACCTTCTGAGTTTTTTGTATTACCTCCCCCCCTTTTTACTGTTCTGTTTCATGCATTTTTGATTTCATGCCTTTTATTGTGGACTCTTGCTGAAATTTTCACTTGCCACTCCTGTTTTTCTTTGTTCTTTAAAAAATGATTGCAAATCACACAGTACCTTCATAAAAAACAAATAACTACATCCACAAAAATTTATAGAGGTGAACAAATTTGGTGCAAGAGTTAGTGTGAAGATGTCTTTGCATGTTATATTTCAAGCCAGCTGTACCAGTCAGAATCACAGAATATGCTGAGTTGGGATGGATCCACAAAAACAGAGTTCAACCCTTAGCCCTGCACAGGGCCATTCTCAAGAGTCACACCCTGTGCCTGAGTATCACCCCAACATTTCTTGAACTCGGTCAGACTTGGTGCTGTGACCACTTCCCTGGGGAGCCTGTTCCAGTGTCCAACCACCCTCTGGTTGGGGAACCTTTTTCTGACATTTAACCTAGACCTCCCCTGACACAACTTCAGGCCATTCCTTTGAGTCCTGTCACTGGTCACCACAGAGAAGAGATCAGTGCTTGCCCCTCCTCTCCCTCACAAGGAGTTGTAACTGCAATGAGGTCTCCCCTCAGTCTCCTCCAGGCTGAACAGACCAAGTGCCCTCAGCTGCTCCTCACACAGCTTCCCCTTGAGGCCCTTCCCCATCTTCACTGCCCTCCTTTGGATGCTCTCTAATGGCTTAGTATCTTTCTTATATTGTGGTGACCAAAACTGCCCACAGTATTAAAGGTGAGGCCACCCCAGTGCAGAGCAGAGTGGGACAGTCCCCTCCCCTGACTGGCTGGAGTTGCTGTGCCTGATGCCCCCCCAGGACAGGGCTGTCACCCCAGGCTGCCAGGGCACTGCTGACTCATATTCAACTTGCCATCAACCAGGTCCCTTTCCGTGGCCCTGCTTTCCAGCATCTCATTCCCCACTCTGTACAAACAGCCAGGGTTGCCCCATCCCAGGTGCAGAATCCAGCACTTCCCCCTGTTGAACTTCCTGTGGCTGTTGGTTCCCCAGTCCTCTCATCTGTCAGGGTCTCTCTGCAGGGTCTCCCTGCCTTCGAGGGAGTAAACATCTCCTCCCTGTTTTGTGTCATCTGCAGGCTTGGTTAGAATCCCTTCCAGTGCTGCATCCAAGTCATTTATGAAGATGTTGAAGAGCACAGGGCCTAAGACGGAGCCCTGTGGAATCTCACTAGTGACAGGTGGCCAGTCTGATGTTACCCCATTCACTAGTACCCTCTGTGCCTGACCCGTGAGCCAACTGTTCACCCACCACATGATGTGTTTATCTACCTATGGGCTGGGCATTTTGTCCAGAAGGATCCCGTGAGAGACAGTATGGAAAGGTTCGCTGAAATCCAAACAGATTACATCAACTGGCTTTCCTTGATCGGCTAGGTGGGTCACCTTGTCATAGAAGGAAATCAGGTTTGATCAGCAGAACTTACCTCTCATGAAGTCACTCAGATTACAACTGAAAATTTATACGTGTTCACTACCTTGATGGTTTTATAGAGGATGAGTGTTCAAGTAAATCATCTTGAGCAGTGCTTAGACCTTAGTCCTTGGTTGCTTTCCTACAGCAGGGAAGGATCTGTGGGTCTGCTTGCCCGCTGGCATGTCTTACATGGCTGCTGATGGGCCGATGTCTCCTGCAAAATCTTGAGGCATGCCTGAAGACAGGCTTCTTCACAGAGGTTGTTAGTGACTGGGTCATCCTCTTTTCTCACTTCTTCCTGTCGTGAGCATGCTCCTTAGTTTTCCTGCGGGGTGGCTGAGGTGGTCACAGTGGGCTCCCTGCCATTATGGCGCTGGTTGAAGCATGGCCAAAGCCCCTAGAAGGTGAGGGTGCAGCTTCCTCAGTGCTGGCAATCAGCAGAGAGTAGAGGCCCAGCACCGCAGAGAGGAGGTGGAATAATCTCCCTTTTCCTCCTCCTCCTCCCCCTTTCTCCCTCCAGTGAGTTCACAGGGTCTTGTGACTTGTGGCCAAGTCCTACTTGTGAGGTCACTCAGCTGCTGTGGGCCCCTCCTTTTGGCCTGCTGATGGTGCTGCCAGCTGGCCCAGGGCCAAACAGATTGCAGAAGAATGCGGTTGGTGGAAGATCCCTCCTTGCCCTTATTGTTCAGGTTACTGGAATGACCCGGCAGGGCTCAGCTCATACCCCTCCTCAGACATGGGGTCCATAGCCTTTGAGCACATTGCTTGTACCCAGTTTTCCTTTGTAGGTACCTGAAGGGGTTTTGCCTCCTGTCTCCTATGCTGCTCTCTTGGCTACACCAGAAAGGTTTGATCATGTGTGCAGGTCTTGCCACACCTCCTCAACAGGCCCATGGAACAAGTGCAATTAATACAGCATTAATTAATTATGGGGAGAAGCTGCTGGCACAAGAACCAAGGCTTGCAGCTTATAAACTGAATGCTTTGATGCTGAGCTTTAAAGAACATTTCCATCAGTTCAAGCCAGCAGAGAGATTCTGTGATATTTATACCCTCCCTCTGTACAGACTCCAGAACACGCATTTCAGCCACCCTGGGCACTAGCAGGGGGGTAAAGGAGCAGGATTCAGAAAGCATAATCAGGACTTGACCCTCATGAGTAAAGTTGCACAAGTCCTAGGTGAAAACACTGGGGCTGAAACAGAAGTGGTTTGTTGAGTCAGCTTAATAGGTGTGAAAAGTAGTCTTCTGGACCTGCTGAAATGAATAGGAGCTGTCTCACTGAGTCCAGTAACTCCCCCAGTTTTTTGGGAAATGCATGTGTGCGTGTCAGTAAATGTGTAGGTTTGTGCTTCTACTTATTTGGCCAGTGTTTGGGGGAAGAGAGATGAAAGAACGAGTGTACCTCTTTGGTTTACGCAATACAGAGAATTTCTCCCTTTCTACTTCCTCCTTCTCAGTAGTGCAGAAGGAAGTAGCCCTGGTTCCTGCTGGTCCACAAACCAGTTACTCATTTCAGTTCTGCCACTTGAGTGGGTCCTTGTGTATTTCCTAGTGGGGGAAATCTATCTTTATGTATATAAGTTCCTCCTTCCTATTCTCTCTTTTGTTCTGATTTCTTCCAAGCAATGTCTCCTTCAATTTTTAAACTCTTTGCTAGCTTTCACTTCCCCTTCATGATTCAGTGAACACATTTTGTCAGAAAAAAACCCCTTTATACACAAGTACTTCTGTGTTCCTTTTTTTTTTTTTTTTTGGTGCATTAGACTTCTTTGTATCTCACTTCCTTGGAAACTTCCTCAGTAGTCTTACAACCTCTGGGCTTTTAGCTTCCTTACTCTGGATAGTCATTATTGTGTTGCTGGGTGCATAATTGTTCAAGGCACCTTGATCTTTTTATTAGAGGTATGGGGTTTTTTACTGCTCTTTAAATATTAAAAGGGTTTGTCTCATCACTGCTCTGCAGCTTGTTTGGTGGTTTTTCACTTGTTGAAAGTGAGCGTAACCAATTCATGGGAGTCATTCTCTACTTCCACTTCATGTTCTCAGGAAGGCAGTGCTTTGTGTGGGGCAGTGATGAATGAGCTCTGTGCAGTGTAAGTTGTTCAGGGTTTGGTGCAGTATTTGAAGCCTTGGATCTCAGCAAAATAGGAACAAGACGTAGCACTTGATATCTGTAAGAGCTGGAACATTTCTAGACCTTCAATTTTTACACCCTCTCTCAGTTTTAAAATCATGCAGAATGTAAAACAAGCAGAGAAACTGGGAGTGACAGCAGAGGTTAACAGAGATAGGGAGATGAGCTGTGTTTGTGATGGACAGACCTGAAGTATCTGGGTTGTAAGAGGAATCAGTATTTGCTGTTGGCCTCCTGCCTCCCCACATGTGTGTGCAATGGCGATGGCTGAATCTCAGAAAGGTTGGCGCAGATTCAGTTCAACAGAACACCCAGAAGTAAATCCAGATGTCTTTTAAATTGGTTGGATTTGTAGTGTTATGGTGAGTTCTACATAATTATGATTTTCTTCTGAGAGTTCTGGGAGAATCTAGCTAGTCCAGAAAAACCCTGAGAGCACAGCTTCTCACCCACGGCCTTTCTGGTGCTCCATCATTTGCAGTGAGAACATGTGTACACAAAAAAGCCAGTAGAACTCAGACAAGAGTTAACAACCAAAATTTATTTCAAAGCTGAGGAGCTTTTTTTTTTTTTAATCTGGCACATACATCTCTGTGTACATACACATATTTAGATCCTGCAGAATGGAGGCTTGCTCTCGAGCACTTCAGTTTTATGCACAGAGTAAGTTTCCCTTTTTGTTTTGTAGCTAATTGACACTTAGAATGTCTTACAACCGCTTCTTTTAGACAAAGTTGTAAAATTACTGCCTGTGATGGGAAAAAAAGTAGATGCAGAAGACAGTGGAAGGTGCCTTTTGTGTCACATGTGCTGCCAAGCAGGCTCACAAAGCTATCCTCCCCATGTCTCTGCAGTGTCAAGCAGGCACAAGAGGGTTAGACTGTGTTTGAGACCACATGCCCGGGTTTGAACTGGTCTTTTGATCCATTTTTACTGAATCAAGTGTACAGAGTCAGCAGTACTGTATATGTTTGAAATTTCTGAGTAGGCTTAAAATTGTAGTTGGAGCTCAATCAGCCGCTTTTTAATGCTTTCTTGTTGAGTGCACTCCATAAGCCGCTTCCCGAAGACTGCTAATGTGAAGTCTAATCCACAAACGGTCTTGGCACCAGTTTGGAAGCTGAAATAATCAGAGTGGTATAACCCATTGTAAATAAAGGTAGCCTACACTGATAATTTTATCCTGAAATTACTTGGCCCCCACTCTGAAGCATTTTCACAGTACAGTTTTCCAAGTCAATATAACATCAACAATGTAAAGGCTGTAAAAATACAATTTGTGGTACAAGACATGTCTCTTGACCAGCTCTAAATCTGAGCATCAGGACGTTGCACTTTAGTAGATCCTGACAACTGGAAGATGAGGGGCATTCTCTGTATGAATAAAATGCCTAGTATGTAATTCCGACTTGAAGTTATGGTCATCTGCTAAATCAACTGCTCCCAGTGTCACTCACAGTTATGATTAAAGTAAATTATTGTTACTTTAATATTTTCTTGTTTTTTTTCTTGAGAGACAGAAGCTCATTTATATGGGACCACAGTATAGGGATATCTCGTTCAGAAGGATGCTGTGGTTGTTGAGCAGAAAACAATTATTGATGTGAGTAGGTCATAACTTTTTCATGTGGTTTTACAGTAAGATCTGTAAATGTCCCTTGACTGTAGAGTTCAGCAAAGATATTTGTCAAAAATCAGTCACCAGTCTCAAATTTGTATAGCAGCTCTGCACTGATTTCGCAATTTTACATCAAAATTGCTAGGAAGTTGAAGTTATGACACAGTGTTGTTGAAGCTCATGCATTTCTGTAGAGATGTCTTAATGCCTTGCTTTTGTTCAAACTCCCATTCAGGGTGTGGTGGTCTCATCCACGTTGTCATTTTTAATGTGCTAGGGAACCTAGCTAGAGCAGACTACTTCTTCGG
The DNA here is from genome assembly GCA_013396735.1 of Grallaria varia. NCBI lineage: Eukaryota > Metazoa > Chordata > Aves > Passeriformes > Formicariidae > Grallaria > Grallaria varia. The sequence goes on from VWZG01010396.1 coordinate 594,144, forward strand.
TCCCATTCCCAGGAAACTAGAGGGAGAAATAGAGCTCTGTAGTTTGAGGAAAAACGAGTTTTGTAAGGGAGTGGACTGGCAGGGAGAAAGTTACCATGTGTCTGTGAAGTCATATGTGCTATGGAGAAGAAGGTGACCAGGAAATCCATAGTTCCTTACAGGGCTGCAAATCCAGGGGTCCAAGAGAAATCATTGGGCTAAATGTCTAAAAGCAACAAAAATGAGGATGCATCACTACGAGAAACAAATCATTGCAGGATGATGCCATGAAGATGTTTTCAGGGCTGACAGTTTAGGTGGATTTCTAAAATTAATCAGATAAACCTGTGGAGAGAAGGATAGGCCATGGGGTCAATATGGAAACAATGGCCTGGGTGCAGCCACAGCTCATGACATCCTTAAACAGCAGATTACCAGAAGCTGAGATAAGTAATATGTATTATAGTAGAAGTTGCTTCATGTTTACTTATACTTTTTGTGAATGTATCTGCTAGTGTAGATGTTTGGCTAGATGGCTCAGGGATCTTTTCTAGTATGGCAATTTTTATATTTTACCACATCTCATAACCATCTCCAGTGATTTGACAGTAAAGTGGATGCCATCCAAGCAGATATATATTCAGTATGCTTATGCTATGCCCGAGGGATCCTTTAGGTGCTAACCAACTCATCAGCTAGAGGCCACAAAAAAGAGTTAAGTGGGGGGATTTGCCTTTAAGCAGTTCTGACAAAAGTCTCTTTACACAACAGTGGACCAAATCACTGAATGTAGTGCCAAGGGCAGCAGTAGAGAAAAGAAGAGAGTCATGTAAATAAGCTGGTGAGAGAACCGGGCAAAGCTATCTGGTAAAGGAGGGAATGGGAGAGGAGAGCAGACAGAGCCACCTCCTGGAGCTTCAGTTTTAAGGACCAGGTTTCCTCCAACAAGTGTTTGAAAAACGAACTTTGATGTTGGAACTGAGGGGGAAATGTGGAGAGCCTCTCCCTAGCATATGGGCATCCAGTGGAATGTAGTCACTGCAGTGATTCTCTTTTATCCCTGGCCTTTTTTTTCCTCTCATACATCCTCAAAAGATAGCTTTAATTTCTCTGCTGTTGTCCAGTCCAAGATCCAGTTCAGCCTGTGCCCCTGCTATGACCCAGTCTGATAGCCTTTTATCGTGTAACACAAATTTCAGTTCTGTTTCCTCTCTTCCTCCAAACAGCCGGTGTAGTCATTTATAAAAGTTATTCAGTATTGTGATTTGAAATGGGAAATTAAAAACTAACAGAAAGTCTGGTAGTGCTTCTAATCTGTGTCCCCTTTTTTAAGGTGCTTCATAAAATACCGTATGTTGTTATTCACTCTGGCCTGGATGTTCTTGGCTCTCTCAGACATAATGATTCACAAGATGTCTGTGAGATTCATTTCTGTAAATGTGGTTCCATCTCTTCCCTCTTTATATTCCCCCCTCCCTCCTCCTTTGTTTTCGAATCTTCACTGCAAAAGTTCATTAAATAAGATTTAGAGTACGTATAAGGGATAGACTGCAGTCTCCAGCATGCCATCAGAAGAGATCTAAGATAGGGTGCAGAATGTTCCCCCTGATTTCCAAGCAGGAGATTAGAATAGTTCATGAAGCTTTCCTACAGCTCCCCTTGCTCTTCCTTTGCTCTTTCTCAGCTATATGTGTCCTGTGCCTCTCTCATGAATAAAGGTATTGTTTTCTAGTAAAAACTCAGCACCTTGTCCCCTCTGAATGCTCCTGTCTGTCTTTGAGGAGAAGGGAGCAAGAGAAAACTGGGAGCAGTGAGGTCTCCACATGCCTGTGCAAGAGCAGAGCTGCTGAGCCCAGCGTGCTGGCTGCAGTAAGCAGGCAGGGGTATTTGCGGGGCTTGCATGCCAGAGTCTTCAAACAGCTCTGCTCAAAGTCATGAGCTGGGCTTACTTCTAAGGGAAATTTCCTTTTTGGGGAAGTTGCTGCAAAGGAATTTCCTGTGTGGGCAGACAGAGCTTCCTGACTTGAAGGCTTCTTGGAAGGGAAACCGTTTCATAATGAAATGATAAATTAAAGACATACCAGCTTGGTTCGCTTCAAAACAGCTATTGAGAGAGCTCACCATGTATTCCTGCACAGAATGAAAATAAATTACACCCTGACAGGATTCTCCATAATGGAGCATATCCTTCCCCCTAGCCTTCCTCCCTGTAGGCTTCCCTTTCCTACCTTCCATCTCCCTTTCCCCCTGCCCTGCTGTTTGCTTCACTGTCATCTCTTTTGTGGCCCCCTCTAACCAACGGGCCGAGGAGCCTGATGTTAGAGATTGTTTGCTCCATGGAGCAGGCAGCGCTGGTTTAAGCCCTGCTGTGCTAGCTGGAATGGTGTAATGCCCTGGATGTAAGGCATGGAAGTGGCATGGGGCTGCCCTGAAAGCTGGGTTGCAGTGGCTGCGGAGGAGGTTATGACAAGGAGAAATTAGGGGTACTGACACGCTTTAAGTCACTGCCTATAAGGAATGTCTTGGTGCAGTTATGAAAATATCTGGGAGGAAGGGTTGCAGATAACTGTTTCCTGTTAAATAAGAAGAAAAAAGGACCTTTACTCCATCCCTGTCAAGACACAATGGAGGGAGGGCTTGCCAGAGAGCTCAAGCTGTTTTCAATAGACACAAACCAACTCATATTATTTCCTTGCTCTGCCCCATCCCAATCTGTTGAAAAGGGAAGGTGGGTGCTTATGGGTGGCTGTGCCCTGAGGGATGCCTATAGTTGTGAGCTCAGGTGAACTGGGTAAAAGGGCTTTGATTAGGCTGCTTGGGTTGTTGAACACATTGTACATGCAGATGAAGGATATAATTTCAGATGGCATGGGGTAGGGGGAACAAACAAGCAAGAGTTTCACGTTACCTTTCTTTGTATAAACTGTAATGCCTGTAAACTTGATGGGTGATTCTGCTCACAATGCCTAGTTCCACAGAGTGATCTGAGGTACACCAATACAAGGGTGGCATCAGCTTTTTTTTTTTTTTTCTCCCTTGAGAGAAAGCCTTTATTCCCTGCCTACTATTTGGCTGCAATTAAAGGCGTTTTAATTCTTTGTAGAACTCCCTAGAATTGGTGTGTTTTATGTGCCTTGTTCTGCCAAGGTGGTCTTATCCTTTTCCATTGCTCAGTGAGTTTCTGAGGAGTTTTGAAACACTGAAATTGCTGGCAGAACACTGCGTGGTTTTATAATAAGTATTGTAATTTTGGGACGTTTTTCTTAAAAATGTGTATGATTGACTTCTATGACAGTAAAAGAATTTGAGGTTTTATTTATATTTTTTAGAGCAAGTTTAGGTCTGTATAAAGAAAAACTAGAATAGTTGGTTCGCATAGCTCAAAAGTCATATACAAAGGACCCTGAAGAAATATATATGTGTGTGTGTGACCATATATGTATGTCTTTTATAGGTTTGGTAGTTTTTACCTTGTCTTTGTTGAAGACGTACTGCCTCATTTTAAAATTATTGGGATTGGTAGTTCTGGAGGTGTTCAAGAAATGGGACTCCACTATTAATTTGGGAAGTTATCAGTAACAGTGTGTAATCATTCTTCATATTTTACAAATCTGCAGAGTGTAAAGTCTGAAATGTAGAACTTGGCTCTTTGTGATTGACCTAACACACCACAGCGTGTGCCCGTGGTGCATGCCAGCACCATGAAGGCATATCTGATTGTGCAGTGGCCAGGGCTGTCTTACCGTTGTCCAAGGAGATGAATGCTGCTTAAATGAAAGTTAAGACAGAGCTGTCCTAGGAAGTCTGTACAAGAGACGTGCTGGCCTTTGAGCTACAGCATACGGGAGGTCCTCAGAGGAACAGACTTCTGTTGTGTAGTATGACACTCTCTTCTTCATTCAGATGTATCATTGGGCCAGACTCTGGTGAAAACTGAAAATGGTTAGTAGCAGTAAAGTCCTCACCATGGCTTGTATTTTGAGGTGCTTGCTTTCCTAAACAGATGAAAGTTGTGTGGAAATAGCTCAAGTGGCAACACCCAGTATAGCTGTAAGTAGTTCTGGTTTTAAGAAAACAGTTTCTGTAGTCAAGGTGTAGTGTAGATCAGCAGAGAACTGTATGGAAATACCTACTCTGTTTTAAATCTATTTTATAAGACACCTGTTAATTTTTATTTGCAGTGTTTTTGCTTGTAGAGGTAGGTTTGGAATTGGTCTCCCAGAAATAGCTTCCATGTCAGATACAGTGTCTGTTCAGCCTGAAAGGGCTTAGAGGCTATATTCTTAGCATTTGCCTAACGTGGGTGGTGTGCCGCGGATGGAACGGTGTTCGGGCTTACCACTCAGACTGTTCTGTTTTGAGTTGTGAGGCACCCCGAAGTGTACTAGGCAATGTGACTACAACAGGCGGATAAGCACTGGGCTCAGGGCTTTTACGCTGTCACCACCTCTTGATAGCATTGAATTAATGATTAAAATCAACGTACCATATATTGTTTACGCAAGGTGCTCTTCTTTTTGGCCCTGCTAATATATTTTGTTCTACGAATCTCCACTGAAAGAAACGTCATTGCATTTTCTATACTGCCTGCTATATTGCCTATAGAGCCTCTTAGGCTTAAGGTGATGTGTGGTTCTCTGTTTGTGTGATTGACGCAGCCTCAACCAGTTACTGGGTTTGTCATCCCTCCTTTCCGTGCTGTGAACTGCCACAATATATCACCTTTCCCCCCTCCGAAGAACATGCAACTCATTTCTGTTGCCCTTTCTGTTTTGAGCAAGAATTAAACAGAATTACTTCTAATCTACTCAGAATTAAAACGTAGGTAACATCTTGTGATGGTGGCAGCTACAGCCGTGTCAGGAGGAAATCTGAGTGGGTGCACTGAGATGAGCTGCTTATAGAACAGAACAGTTTCACCAAGGTTTTGTCTGTAATAGAGTAATGTGTTAGTCAGGTACTACTCCAGCCTCACTGTTCAGCTTCATGATGGTGAGTTCCAGTAAAATGCGGGTGGGAGGACACTTAATTTGTACTTGTTTTTTATTGCTCTGAATGCACACACTGTTTGTTCTTGGCATGGTATCAAAAGAGTGCTGGAAGGAAATGAGGTAGAAAAGGGACGTGGAAATCAGAACTGCATGACTGATCTCTAAGGGTATTGTTCCTACCTCCATGTGGAAAGCCCAGAGATTCCTAGGGCCTTATCTTGAACTCTGTCCCTCCATGTAGCATGTATTTCTTCTTGAAATGAGAAAGCTGGGCTATAGTACATGCCTCTGCTCCAGAACAGTTCATTTTGTTATAAGTTTGTCCACTTTGGTGGGATTTCTGTGACTTCCTTTGTGAGGCAATTTAAGTCTTGCCCGTAGGAGGCTGACATTCAGCCTGTTTTCCTTTGGTCAAGCTAAGTTTCCATCTTCTAAATTCTACTGAGTCAGACCACTCTAAATCTCTGCTTGTGGGGTGCTTATACTGAATATTTGCATGCATTTATCTCGCTGAGCTGTTTGCTTCTCCTACAGTGCAGCATGATATATGTGAAATGCTTCTGGAAGCTCAGCAAGTTTGGTGTTGGAAAAGTTGGGGGAGGAATATGTGAGACAAAGATAATTTCAAGGTAGCTGTTCTTCTTCTTCTACTACTCTGATTCACAGGTTGTTGGGACAGTAACTGATATTTTATCCAGCTGGATTTTGTCCTGATCATTTGAAATACTTCCTTTTTCATCTCAGTGTAATTTATAATCACATATCTGTTGCAACAAAAAATCTTAACAGGAAAGAAATGTAAACACTCCAACTGTGTTTTACTTCCTCTAAATATCTATATGTTTGTGTTAAGAGAGTTATTAAGAATAAAATAAATCTTTCCAGTCAACCCTCGGAGCTGAGATAGGTTCATCTCTTGGGGCTCTGGAGGAGGGGAGAATTATGTGTGCAGCAATGCTAGTTGGTATGTTGCCCAAGCTGTCCCTATGACAGTGTTTCAACAGAGGCAGTTCTACACCAGCTGCATTTGCTTTCCATGAGAAAGTGGATTGAGTTGAAAGGTTGAAAGAGAAAACTAGGGACACGAGTTTCCTCTCTTGCACAATCCCTATTTGGGGATTTTTCAGTCACTATACCGAATTGTGTATGAAAATGTTTAACTTCTTAACTGCTGCTGAGGGATGTAATGATTTTCTCCAGGAAATCAACTCTCAGTATTTGAACAGATGTGACTTGAAGGGAAAAGGTGAATAAAGATGTGGCTCCCCACATAACTCCCTTTGCTAAAGCACAGATAACATGGTATGGAAGCCCTGAATTAAAATTCAGCATAAGGCACAGATAGCATAGGCAAAGTCAAACTCTTCACAGCCTTTAGGAATTTGAATTTTTTCCCCAATGATTTTCCTTTAATTTTTTGCAGAGCAGGTTGCAAGCAGTGTCTGACTAAAGAAAGGGTATTGACAGTAGGTTTACTTTTTCAATTACCTTTCAAAGCCTTCGTGGAGATAGTTCAAAAAAACTGCCTGAAATCCAGAAACTAGAATTTGAAAAGGAAATATTTTTCCTTTTTTTCAGAATGTCTTTTCAGTTCAGCAGTCTTGAAACCATAATCATTGAATTTCCCTTGTCCCTTTTACACATGTCAGAGATTCAGCTCTGCCTGGCTAGACTAATGTGACCATGGTTGTCTGATTTAAGTGCTTTTGAATGGACAGTTAGCTTTTCTGAAGCAGGTGAAAGGATGTGATCTCTCTCTCCACACTGACACTAAAATTGCTTATATCTGAGAAAAGCTAAGATACACACAGGGATATTTTTCTTAGGGAAATTTCCTTTCTAAGGAAGTTAGTCATATGAAATAGCTATTATTATTTTTAAATCCAGTATGAGCTGAGGGAGTGCCCTTGATTACACATTTCCTGGAAAAGGCCATTGGTGACGTACCATTGACTAATGAAAACCGCCAGTTAGAAGTAGCTCTTTTCTATTAACTGTTTGAAAAGGAAAGAATATTTTAAAAGTGCAGGTCATTGACGTTTCCATAATCTTCTTTTTTAATCCACCATCAGGGACCATGTTTACATCGTTAGCAGCTACAGATTCATGGTCCCAGTTGGAAAACACTAAACTATTCTGATACAACAAAATACAAAAATCAAAGCCTGCTTGCTGTTATTTGTCATTAATGAGGCTGTGCAGCTTAATGCCACAACCTAAAATGCAGGGAGGAAGAAGAGAAGTACAAAGGAGGCACAACAAGCATGACAGTAGATCAGTCAGATTTCCCATGAGATTCAGGATGATGCTTTATCTACTGGTGAGCAGCAGCCCACAAAGAGCTCTGTAGTACTAGGGGTTAAGGATGGAGCTTTGTGCATGTACGAGAAATTCAGGTCTGAAAAGACAAAAGCAATAGACTGGAACTTCTGTATTTCATTGCTACTAATTCAGGTTTTTCTAGCATATGTTAAACTAGTGTCCAGGAAATCTGGGAGCGGATGAACAAGAACTTCCAGGTACCATTTTAGCTGTTACGTATAAGACTCTGGGAATTGTGTTGCTTATGCTCAGAAGAGCATGACTTGTGACTGCAATTCGTTCAACTCAAAATGACCTCCAAGCCTTACTGGAAGTCAACTTCCACAAAACAAAACACAAAAGCATAAAAATCTGCCCCCTCCTACTTCTACCATAGGAGATTTTTTAGTTTTAAAATGTCATCCTGCAACTTTTTTTTTTTAATTTAACCCCAACAATATTAACATGGCAAAATTACGCAAACAAGGAAATTTCCATGGGCTGAATTGCACAATTTCAAGAAACAATCCGAGTTATTAAATAAACATGAGCGCTGATGCATTAGCATTGAAGGGCTGTGCACTCTCTATAGCTGCTGGAACAGAGATAATAAATATACCTTTCTTCTTCCCTGTTCATTGACTTAACACACAAGAAGGTATGAATAGTACCTGACTAAGTGTCTGTGCAGTGCCAAACCACAGGGGTTATTGGGAGGGCTAGTGCATAAGATTTACCATTCAGTCAAAGAAGCAGCACTAAGAGAAGATATGAGCAATGCTGCTGTAAGTGTTGAAGTTATGCAGTGAGAGTCGAAAATGTTTCCTGGTTTATTACAGATTTTCCTTTGTATTTGTATGGGATTCTGTATGGCCTGTGAGCAGCTAACTCTGGGGTATAATAAGAATTTCCAACTTCACCACAAATATTTCTGCAAAAGATGAAAGGCAGGCGCCAAAACTCAGCAAAGATACACATTTCCGCTTTCAGCAACATGCTGTACTTAAATCAATTCACTTTATATTCTTACCCAAAAATCTGAAGTTTGCCCACCAGGCTACATCCTAGGTGTGCTCCCGTAAGTGAACTACTAGGTTGTATTGTTTTGCTGCTGTTTCCGCTGCATAGTTTCACATCAGGCCCTGTTATGCCTGTAAGGGCAGAGTGCCTCTTTTGTCTTTCAGTTTATAGCTTCGATTATTAGGGGGGTGCTTGGCTGTGGTAGGGATGAGTCTTACATAAATTGAGATCATTAAGTGATTAAGGTAAGAAGAAACTCAACACCAGTCTCTACCTTTGGGTGAGTGAAAACGAAAACCAGTAATGGCCATGAACAGATTGATCTGGGATATGTAAGTTGTATAGCTGTTGGAGGAGTGAGATTCTAGAAAAGTCATGCAGTAGGATTAATGGCTCAAGCAGTCTAAGCAGCTGATGGAGCTGGTACTCTGTTAAACAGCATTGCTGTAGGGAGGATTCAGTTTGGGGGTACTTTCTGAAGGCTGATCCTGTAATGCCTGCTTGACAGGCTTAGGGAAAGGTAGTTGGATTTACCCTGGGCTATATGCAGGAGAAACAACCAAATTCTCAGGAGGTTCAGTAACTACTTCTAATTGCAAACTTTAGAACATTCAAGTAGAGTAAGGTACTTAATAAGTGTTAAAACATCCAGACAAAGTAAGGCACTTCTCAAACTTTAACTCAGCAAACTTGAACTTATCCAGACACAACAAGACACTTACTGGAATTTTTTGGTCCAGCATGCAATATATTTTGTGAAGAAGAAGGTAGGAGAAGAAAGAAAAAAAAAGGGAGAAAGGTAGGTAGTCACTACTCAGTGTGGTCTCAGCAGCTTCTAAATCCCAGGCAGCAGAGCGTGCTGCTTGGCAGCCCTGTTGTTGTCCTTTTATCTGCTCCCATCCGCTGGGAACCTGCCCCGGGCATGTGCCTGCACTTTGATATTTCTCATGGGGACGAGGCAGTTGGCCAGCACCATTTTGGAGCAGGCCATGCAGTCAGTCTGCCATTCTGGTGCTAAAAAAATCTTGGTGTTGGCTGCCGCTGTTTTGGTGCAGACCAGAGGCTGACTAAGGCTCCTGGGGGCAGGGGTGGGAGCGGTGGCTGTCCCACCTACACAGAGCTCGCCCTGCTCCCTGTCCCCCCACTTCCCACCTGGTGGCTTTGAGCCACACAGCCATTCCTTTGGTCTCCTATAGATCCACTAAGAGTTCTCTTCTAAACCAATGCCTTATGGTCCTACAGCTTGCACAGATCTGGAGTTCCAGGCGAAGTTTTCTGAGTCAAGATTTATGAGTGCCTAAGATGTGTGAAAAAGCTGAGATTTGTTGACTTTCCTGTAGTTATCACTTGCCACAAAACCCCTTGCCCCATGGAGACTGAAGGTGTGGATATTTGTGGAAGGGATTAGAGCTGAGACTGAGATGATGAGAGAGAGAGTTCGTATGAGCAAAAGGATTACTTGAGGAGTTAGGGAATTATAGAGTAGGTATTTTCTGTGAAGCCGAGAGTGGAGGGGTAGGCAGGAGACCCTCAGTCTGCTCTGTGAAAAAAGAAAAACAGGGATCCAGACATAAGCTACCTGCATCAGGACAGAAAACTGGCATTTTTGGCAGCATGGGACTTTCAAATGTGTGCAAAACACATTATTTCAGCAGAAGTATTTTTCTGAAGGCTTAGTCAATGAATATAGATGAAGCGATAGACTCTTGTATTTTATTGGGTGATAATCAACTGCTGAGACTCATCAGCAGAATGACACATGTGGTTTCTTTGTCTGACCATCAGAGAGTTTGTGTGTCATTCATCACTTGCATGAATTTGCCCAATGCTTGCATTATTGGTAAAAACTGTCCCATTTGCTGTATTTAACGATCTACAGGTTATCAAGCCTTCTGCAGTCCTTTATTGGCTGTGACACTTTATTGCATGATGTTCCTTACTTTCCCTACCTAGAAGAGGGTGCTTTACAAGGATAAACACATTAATTCTTAGAAAATATGTCCAAATCTGCTGATGAAAGGTGTTTCTTTCCACTATTCTACAGTATTAGCAATAATTCTGTCGGAAGAGTATGGAAGGAGAGGTAATGTGGGTCAGAAGGCATTGACAGATAGAAGTTTATCTGACAGGCTTGCCTTTAGAGTTGAAGAGCTGGGACCATTGAGGGAGAGTAACTGAGTGCAGCAGTATGCCTTGTCACTGAGCAATGCGGAGAGAAGCCGGAGCCCCATAATGAACCTTATCTAACCATATCTGTGTTTCCAAAGTCAGCTCTAGGTGGATGACAAGTCTGTAGCATACAACAATAACTCGGAAGAGCACAGAAGAGTGAACAAAACATGATCCAGGGAGATGTTTCCTCAATTGTAGTTATCAGGACTTGAGTGTAACTACATGGTTGTTGACACCTTAATTCTCCTCTGTGGTCCATCCCCAAAATGGTCACAAGAGTCTGTAAACACTGACAAGGATGAGGGCTGCATTTTGGCAAATGTTCTGGCACTATTACTGTAAGCAAGGCTAGTTGGCTTATTTTTTTCACTTCTAGTGGTGAACGCACATGCCGGCAACTTCAGAAAGAATACCTCCAACATCGTTTCTTCTGTGGGATTTTATTTCATAATTCTCTTGAAGCACATGGAATCAGATGCAGATTTTGTATTTTCCACAGCATTTCTGTACTGTGAAAGGCAATATAATCTTAATTAATTTTAAGAGGCACTGATTTGACTGTGATGTAAAAAGGGTTTTGGTCTTCTTGATGTTATTTCAGAAGGACAGCAATTGAACCGATCTGCAGCAGCAGCACAGAACTTGTGTCAAAGGAAAAGAGAATTAATCTTCAGTATTTGAGCCCAGTACCGATATGTCTTATTTTAAAGCCCTTGGCACATGTTGCACTTATGTAACAGAAGGGAAGTACTTCACATTATTGGTGGTTTACTGACCTGGGTGGCTTCTGTCAATCATAGACTTCCAGCTATTTACTTTCCAGAGAAATATAAAGATAACTACTAAACATGTAAATATAATGAGATGGCTCTTAAAAGACAGTAGCTTTGAAAAACCACGTTTCTTGGCAATGCCACAAAGGTGTCTGCAACTATAGAGGACTGAGTTAGAAAGACATAAAATTGATGCTAGTTGAGAGCTGTCTGATTGTTTTAAGTGAGGCTCAGCAGAACTAGTCCAATAATGCAGAAAAATTTCCAGTGTAAGTGGAGGACATGAGCTTCTCATATACATAGTCCATGTATCTTCACGAGCTTTAGAAAATGAAGAAACAGTATTGCTGGAGTTGGTTCAGAGCCAGTATTTGTTCTTAAGGTTGAAGGAAATTAAGAAGTTCAGTCTGAGTCTATTACTCCTTGTCCTGAACCAGATTCTGATTCATCATATTCTGTGCTTGTTATGAGAGAAACAAGGCACTGAAACAGGAATCTTATTTGCAGAGATAGTAAAGAAGATAGATGAGGAAATCTTAGGCTACACTGGAGGAATTATTCCAGTAAGGTGATCCATGTCCTCTGACTCTCAGCTTCACAGACAGGAACACTGAACAACTTCAACTGTGTAAAATCTGGTTGCAATACATGAAGCTGCTTCAACATCTTTCTCCTCTTTCCTACCATGCTCTGAAACACACCAGAATTCAAATGCTTCAAAGATGGAGTTCATTATGCCTTAGATCTCCTATCTGTTGTGTTTTGGGTTTTTTTAAAACTTTGTTTATTCTGTCTTTCTTATTGGTATAGCCTTTCTTTGCACAGCACCACACCAACTTCTTCAGAACCCACAAGTATAGAAACCATGCAGCATACATCACAGACCCACTAAACCTAGTTTTTCTTTCCATCATTGATGGGTCTAAGGGGAGAAATGGCAGAAAGGGGCCAGGGAGAAGGGAAAACAAGCTAGCTCAGAGGAACACTAATAGGTATGGTTTGCATCCAAATCATGCTAGCAGTGATCGTAAATACACTTGGTGTTGATTCAGTGTTTTCTGTTAAAAACGGATTGTATCTGTCCTGTCCTTGGTGAAGAACTGGCCATGCACATCCATGCCATTTCATTAAACCAACTGTAGGTTTATCTGTGAGCTCAGGGCTAATCTGCCAGGCCTGGAGTAATCACGGAGCAAAAATGGTTCTCCAAGCTCAAGATGGCCCCTCGGTGTCAGGGTTATCCCATGGCTGAGACAAAGTCGTGTACTAGCTGTTCTATAGTCTACATGTAGTGACTTTGTTTAATGGCTGGTTCTTCATGCTTTCCTGAGCACTAACTTCTTTACTGATTGAGAAATGTCATGGCATGTGATAGAGAAAACCTAACTAGAGAGCACAGCATCAGCAGGGAGAGGGAAGCCAAGAAAAATCCACTTGTCAGCTGAACAAATGAGAACATGAAAAAACTCAGCATTTTGTCAGTCACTTCACCTCCTGGCATTTCCTTCACAGTTAGGACTTTAATAATCAGTAAAACAATAATGACAAAAAATGTGCAAGGATTCCAATTGTTAACTGTCATCATTCTCTTCACACAGCAGGATGCTCTTCAGCAAATAACCATTAAGAGATTAAGTATTTTGTGAATAAATTGTTTGGTATGCTGAAGGCAGTTTGTTCAACGTATTTTCACAGGCTTGAGGAGTTGAAGACCTTGACACCATGCTAATTGTTCCTACCTGGCATAGAGGCAATATTAAAGCCCTGGTAGTATTCCATGCCATTGACAAAAGCAGCATTCACTGGAGATGGTTTGCTAATGTAATCCTTGGTTTGCCTGCTAATAAATGTGAGTGTATATTATGATGTTGCTTTCATAGCAAGATCCTCAAATACCATTTTTGCTGAGGGTCTTTCAAAACCTTTACAGTCCCCCAGCGGAACGTGGTATTGATGCTATTACTGTTGTCCATTTTTGGAGAAGGAAAAACAGAGGCTCCAGTTTTGCCAAATCTAGTAAACCAGGGTAATGTAGTGCCCCTGCTGAAAAATGCCAGTCCTGCCCTTCTGTTGCCCTGGCTGTTATTCTCACCTGGGTGCTGGCTGCTGGCAATATCTCTTTTACTGCTGTTCAAATATTCAGACAGAGAATTTCCTCTAGATTAAAAACGATGTTGTGAGAAGATAGTTGGGGTGAGAAGATAGTTGGGGTTTGGTTCTTTTGCCTGGTTCATTTCCTTGATCAGGTTGTTTCAGAGAGCTGTATGAAAACTGGAATGTGAGATGGGAGTAGGTAGGACTTATTTATTGTGGCAGTGCCACTTTAAACCAACCTAAAGTGCTCATAAAACTGTGGCCTGAGGTACAGGTAAATGGCCTTTTGAAGTGCTTGGTCACAAGTCAGCTTTACTGTAATAAGCTAACGTGCACAGGTCCCAGTCAAATTCAGCATTTTGGTGCTGCATCTGATTTGTAGCCAACCTGACCTAGCCCTCATCAGCTGCAGATGAAGCAATGAGTGCAGAGCAGAGATGCAGAATCCAGTAATCCTCATCCATGTTCTCCAAAGCAGTGAAAAAACACACTTCCCACGGCCTGATAATAGTAATTAGTTGGTTATGATGTTTTTCCCTTTTTTTTTTTTTTTAATAACAACTGATTTACAGGCATGAAGTCTCTACCCCTCAAATATAAGATCAGCTGGGGAAAAAAAACCAAGGAAGCTATTTTTTCCTGAAGCTTATTTCCTGGCAAGGCACAGTTTTCAGCTTTATAAGGATGTAATGGGGCAGAGAGAAGTCTTGTAAACATGTTCAGATGTGCCAAAGCTCCTTCAGCTTTTGCCGTAACCACTGACTGTGGTTCATTGTCTTCTCATAAGAACTTGGTATTAAATTGTAAATTCCATCTACACAAACAAAACAAAACAAAAAAAAAAAAAAGAGAAAGTTTGAGGCTGTATCGCATCTCTTAAGAAAACCCTTAGTCTTTATTATTTCCTCTCCCTGCTTTCTGAAATACTTTGAAGATTATGGAAGATGAGATCACCCCAAGGAAAATTAAGATAAACATGACTGGACAAGGTACCTTGAGAAAGTATCTTAATCACCTGCTGCTGTGTGACTGAGAGAGCCTTCCACCTTACCTCTGCAGCTGGATAGGTATCACTAGGAAGAATGAGACTTCTCTTTCTTAGAAGTATGATGGAGATCAAAAGTAGTCAGGTGGTAATAAACTCTATGTCAGTGATTTGCTCTATAAAGTAACAGTCCAGCATCTGCCCTTATTTATTTTTTATAAGTATACTGCAGGAAAAGAACTGCTACGTTGCTTTATTCATGCAAGGTCTTTGTTTCATTGCATTATAAAAGCATTGGTTGGTGCATGTATGAATGGTCTGTATATGGGTGTGTACATGGGCATGTTTAACACTGAACATTGTGTCTCAATATTCCGACTTTTGCTGATGCCACAATGTGAATAATGTCACCTCTCTCTGAGCTGAATGTAGAGGCAGGTACCACACACTTAGCTAGCGCAGCATCTCAAACGAAGCTCATCCAGAATTCAGGAGCTCATAGCCCTGCTGCTGGTCATCACTTTACAGTCAACCTCAGCCAAGCTTCTGCCACAAAAATGATGGGCATTATGGTTTTTAACTGCAAAGCTGACACCTGTGCTTTGAATACTGAACGTTCTGGGTTTTATACTACATGTACTATGAGGGTGACTGCACACCTCCTCTACTAGTGTGATTTATTGCCACTTTTTGGTTTAGATTAGAGGAACAACTTCTAGAAAGCAGAGGATAGATAGCTGACTTTGAGATTACAGCAAGGAAATTGTTTCCAAGTGATGGCTATCAGCGTCACTCATCTGTTGGAAGAGCAGGCCCAGGAGATGCTAGAGATTGTGGACCTTTCTCCTAAGCCCACCTAGGCTGTTGGACGGCTACTGCACTGAGCACAGGTATTGCTGTGGGTAGATGGTGTCAGGTGAATGAAAGAGTAGGTCAAGGAGATCTGGCCTTCTGCAGTCACCTGCTATTCATCTATGGTTTACAGCTAGTGAAGGCTCCTGTTTGTCACTGTCTGAAGTGTCAGCTGTCTAGTCTCACCTGTCTGTCCTCTCCTGCTCCTTCACTCTGAAACACATCCAAGTCCTTAGCAAAATGCGGTTAAAAACAGAGGAGAAAAAGCTGTAGTACTTTCCTCCTACCAGGCCTGCTTCCTGGTGGTTTTCGTAGGAGGGCACATTTTGGTGGTGGCAGGCTGTAGTCCTCTAGGTTTTACTGTGCCCCTCTGAGAGAGCTTCTTGCAGCATGAGCCCTGCTCACAACTCTGAGCACACTTAATTATGTTTTTGTTTTGTCTTTCAGTTCAGGTCCTGCTCTTACAAATGCTTACAACTGTTGATAGTAAGCTTTGACCATTAGGACTTCATTCTAAGCACCAGGAGTCTTGCTTTTCTGAAACAGAAATGAGGTGCTGAATGAGGTCACCATACCAATAACTCTTCTTGCATATTGATTGTCTGATGCACGCATTTATCAACAACTGATAAATGAGAAGATTTTTGTTGTGATGTAGATCACAGCAGGTCTCAGAGTCAGTCAGCACATTTTGGTCTGTGATAAGGAGCAAGGGGGTTATCAGTGTGTCCCCCTAATACATCCATGTTCTCTGTTTATACACATGAGTGTGCTGATGGAATTAATTAGATCATTCATGTGTGTGTGTGTACACATCTGCTTCATCAGCTGCTGGTGATTTGCAGAAATTTGTATGTTGCTGCCTGCCATAGATTTTAAAAGATGGATCTTGAACAAATAGCCTGTCATCATCCTGACTACCTGCTGTATTTCTTCTTCACTATGTACTATGTCTGCTTCAGAAGCTACAGTCATCCCTGTGCTACTTTGCACTAGATTTTTCTTTCTCTACATTTACGTGCAGATGGGTGCGTTTAAGCATGTGTTTAAATTTCAGTGCTTTTATGTCTCACTGTCTGAGAATGGGAGAGGAAGATAGGGAGCTGCCAATGAGGAAATCATGTCTGAAAGCCAGAAGAATGGAAATAGTGAGAAGCCAGGCACATTTTTAGAGCGGTGTAATGGGGGAAACAAAATCCTAATACAAATCTAAATGTCCCTAAAAGTCTTGGAACCTCGAGTGGAAACTAACCCCAGGTACTTGTACATACAATCTGAGTATCAAATTTCAAGTTCTCTATGGATTGTACAGTGCCCACGGCAGATTTTTCAAAGTGCATAAGGGTAATGACTTTTACTGGACAGGGTGTAACACTGGCACTTTCAGCATAACAAATTGTCTGGTCCAGAGAGCAAAATATTCCAGGAAATGGTGCAACTGTATATTCAAAGTATAATAAATAGATCCCTGAAGCTTTTGTGGCATAATTAGATATTCAGGAGAAAAAGTAAGCACAAAATGCACTATAATTGTCCAACTGGCAGTCATGGGTGTCATGGTCTAATCTGTGTTGTAGAGCAGCTCTGTCACACTGCCTTCTTGGAAATGGGGAACATCTTTGGTAATACGTCTTGTTTTAACTGTGGTGTTTCTTCCTTACTGCCTTGAATGGCTGAGTATTTCAAGAACAAGCTCCAGCCATCACCCTGATGTGAGAGGGTAGCTGAAGTCTGGGTGCTGGGCTGATACCTGCATAGTCCATCAGGGCTTGCTTGGTGATCCACTGAAGAGGCTTTGTCTTGCAGCAAGGTTAGCTCTAAAGTATCTTTATTGCCTTGCGGATTTATTTGTTTGTTTGTTTTCCTAGTTGCAAAGAACTCCTCTAAAGCAAAACAGTTCTTAAGAAAAAAAAAAAAGAAAAAAAGGTGACCTGTTCTTTATTCTTAGTGATCTGTTTTCCTTAAAGACCAAAGGAAAAGTTTTGACTCTGAACCTGCGTGTTTGAACTCTGGTGATCTTTGTTGACCTGACCTAATGTTTGATATTAGGATGTAACATTTCTGTTGGTGGCGTAGAAACGTCATTTTTTCAGCCTTAGTCTCCCAGATATGCCAAAGGCATCCTGGAATGCATTAGGCAGAGCCTTGCCAGCAGCGAGGGCATCCTTCTCTTCTGCTCAGCCCTGTGAGTCTTTATCTGCAGTGCTTTGTCCAGTCCTGGTCTCCTCAGTATGAGAGAGAGGTGGACATTCTGGAGGAAGCCCAGTGAAGGGCCATGAAGTTTATTAAGGAACTGGAGCATCTCACATGAAAGGAGAGGCTGAGCGAGCTGGAACTATTTGGCCTCAGAAAGGAATGTTTGTAGGTGTCTTGTCAGTATGTATAAATATTTGATGGAAAAGAGTAAAGAAGAGTCAATGGGCACAAACTGAAATACAAAATATTCCATTTTCACCTAAGAAAAACTTCTTTACTGGAAGGATGATCAAATACTGCAACAGGCGACCCAGAAAGATTCGAGTCCTTCTTTTTAGAGGTACTCAAAGCCCAGCTGGATGTGATCCTGAGCGACATGTGGTTGACTCTGTTTTGACTCAGAGGTTATCTATGTGCAGGCTGGTGAGCCCCAGAAAAAGCCTATAGGAAGGAACCTCAGGCTACCGTTGACTGTTACCCGTAGTCTGCTGTCAGGATAAAAGAAACCTGGCAAAAGTTGCTGACCCAGGAAGAGGAGGACCAAATGGGACTGTAGTTGCCAACAGTTTCAGAACAGTTTAGAATCGTAAGCATTCACTAAATTATTTCACAACCTTTTTTGCAGGATATCATCCATCCCCTTGATTTTCACTGAAGTTCATTCAAAAATTTTGTCTTTTAAATGGGATAGTAGGCTCGAACTCTCTCTCCTCTAAAGTCGTGTCAAATTAGGAATTACAGGATAGTGAGTTACATTTACAGAGAGGTTTAGGATCACAGAATAATTCATGTTAGAAGGGACCTTAAGAGGTCTGCACTCCAACCTCCTGCTAAAAGCAGGGTCAGCTGTGAGGGGAGACAAAGTGCCTCAGTGCTTTATCAAGTCGGGTGTTTTAAACTGCCGAAGATGGATATTGCACAACAACTCTGGGCAACCTGTCCCAATGCTTGACTGTCCTCAGAGTGAAAAAAATTTTCCAGTCTGAATCTTTTGCTCTTCAACTTTTTTTTTTTTTCCTAGGGGAATGAAGGTAACAGTAGGTTCTTTTTTTTGGTTTTTCAGGGGTGTATATGCAATCTAGATCTCTTACTCTCTTGAGCCCTTCTGGAAGTTCCCGTTGAGCACTTCTAGAAGTCCCCACGGACTTATTTTTATTTTGAAGCATGGAAGGGCATCTGAAAATCTTACCCAATGTCTTCTGGGCTTTATAACTAAGAATTTGGAAGATTGAAACTGAAATCTCTTCCCTTTCCAAGATACTAACTTTATTTTGTTTATGAGCAATGATTTAGGATTTGGAGAGTCTTTGATTTACAGAAGGGTGTGTCTGATGAAATATAATTAAAGCATTTCTTTTTAAGCATTTCCTTCTGTTAACTTTCTTGATAATGACGTGGTTGTATCAGAACTTGAGCCATAACTACATGAGGTTTACAAAGAGGGGAAAGATCCGGAATTCCTTTCATACCACCTAGCACATTTCCAGGAAAATGTATCAGTAAATTGTTTTAAAAAGGCAAATAAAACTTTGTGTGGAATCTTAAAAAACATTGTATCTGTGTATATCAAACAGACTTTATTTCTGAATAACGTTTAAGGTAGAAAACCTCACAAGTTAGCTCCAGTAGCATATATTTTCATGTATGACAGGGGCTAATTTGGTCATGCTTGTTACTCTAACCATAACTGCATACTTTTTTTTGTTTGTGACAGCATTTGCTTTTGCTCTGTCCATTTCTTGTTGTTCCTAATAACAGATATTTGCCAAAACAAATGTATGTGAGTGATAAAAGCCAAGAGGAGTGTCTGTTGGACCACAGGAAATTTCCTGTGCAGGAAGAGATCTTAGAAGTTCCTGTGGAGCAGAGCACTGTGGGTCTGTTGGCAGAAGTCCCTTTACCACAGCTGCAGTTAACCAGAAGAGGGTGGAACATAGTCAGCACTGCCTTTTGCAGTTATGTAGTTCAAGGGAAGAGCCTGAACTAGACACTTAAATCCACAGCATAAGCAAATGGTGAATCAGAGTCGGTTTGCAACTGATTACTCTCAAAGACAAAGAAAATATGAATGGTGCAGAATTTCAGTTCACCTCTGCTCATGCTCCCATGCTTCATGCCCACCTCATAGACTTAAGTTGGTGTACATGGGAGTATCCCAAAGTTCGATGCCAGTAGAAGGCAAGCTCTTCAACCTTGGTCCCCTATGCCTCAGCATGAAATGTGTGCTTGGTGCCTGCACTTTGTACAGCACTGTAACCTGGTACCTTGCAGGATTTATGAGAAATAGCTAGTCAGCCTGTACTGTCCAGCAGGGTTTCCCCATGTCAGTACTGTCCTTGCCTCAAGTTTCCCGGTGGGTACTTCCCAGGCAAGTCTTCAGGTGAGCCATATCCCAGAATTTCAGCATGGAAGATCTGTCTTTCTGAGTCATCTTTATTTTAGGTTATACAAATGTGCATCTCTTTCCCCAGCTCTCTGAAATAACACTTGCAGGAGGCAGGGGAACTGCTTCTGGAGAGAGGAGGTAGGAGACAAAAAATTAGGAGGGGCACAGGATGCTAACATAAAATGCTAGAGTAAAAAGGAAGAGACAACTGGATAATAGGAGGAAATGAGTGTGGTTCAAAGGGCAGAAAGAGTAGGGGACAGAAAGAAAAAGACACCAGGAGCACAGATTTTATAAACAGGGAAACTGAGCAGTCTGGACACAAATGTATTTTTTCTAACAGTATCTACAGAACGTGATTATATCCTACACAGGAGGGGACTTGTGAGCCAGAGGGTGTCAAACCCATTTTTAGGAGATGGCAAAGTGAGCTCGATATGGACACTTGTCAGTTCATCCTAGACTGCAGTCCCAGTTTCATCTGTGATGAGAGTCATATGCCCTCCCCCTGTAGCCAGTCCTTGGCCTTGCTGGGGAAGGTGCCACTGAAATGGTGCTTGAGGTTGTTGTCTGTGCTCTCTGCAGCCCTGTGTTAAATGTGGCATTAAGGCTGTTGGCTCACTTCAGAGAAGTCAAATAGAAGCTGACTGTAACATTTGAACTTCAGCCTTGTGAGCCAGATTTCAGTATAATGGTCTCACTTGTTAATTTCTAAGCCTCTCAGGCAGTGTGGTTCTCCTCACAAGGTTTGGGTCCTGTGACCTAGTGCCCTTGCCTGTGCTGCTTCAGCATTGGGGTTTTCCTCTTACAGCTGTATGCATGGTCACTTTTCTTTTGTACTGAGGAACTCTTTGTTTGCTTACTAAGTGCTTCCCCACAGGAAATTTCCTGTGATGGAAAACTCTGGGGAAGCTTCCTGTCAGAGGAGAGACTGCAGGGGGCAGATAACAAAGGCATTCAAGCCCGCAGACCGCAGCAGCTGAAGCAGCATTGTCACCTGGCATTTTCTGCTGGGGGAGGTTGGGTGGCAGGAAGAGTTAACCACTGTCTTGAGTGATCTGGGGTTGATAGGACAGGGGAACTAATCGCTGGAAAACCCACAACTGGTAAGGCTGAGCACTGTAATTTGGTGTTGTTGAACCCAGGTCTCCAGAAGCTATGTATTAATTTTCACCACAGGGGACTCTGCATGGGTCAGTTAGGTTAGCATTTCTCAGGCTGTGAAGAAGGCCTGTAGTTGTGTCCCTTTGGGTCCTGTGTACCAGGCATGTCTCTGAAGCTCATAACCAGTTGAGGAAAAAATCCATTGCCTTGTGAAAGAACATCACCTTTTGATAATGTTACCCATCTCCTACCAGTTGCTTTCCTGAAGAGAGAAGGTCCTGCAGCCATGCCATTTTTGAGGCCGTGGCTGTCCCTGGCAACCTCTGGAGAACCACTTTGTGTCACTCACTGATTTTCTCCTACATTGGTACAAAAAGAATGGTCTGACTGTCAAAAGACTTAGTATGAATGGCACTCCATACTCCATCTGAGACCTTTTGTCGTTTTGGGCAGCCATTATGGCTGAGCAAGGCTGAAACCTGGTGACCTCCTAGGAACTTTGGCCTGAACTGTGTGCAGTTCAGTCAGTCCAAGGCTGATAGTACAGAACTTATTTGAGGAAAGCAGCTGGTGCAAGAGAGAGCTCTTCAAAGACACGCAGTGTCAATGGTCATGATGTCGCCTATGCAGTTGGGTGGGACTTTGGAGAATACTAAGGCCAGTAAGGTGCCTGGAAATTATCTACGTCCTTCCACAATCCTTGCCTGTTAGCCTCACTGTGCCTTAGATTCCTCATGTATAATGCTGTAATAATGCTAGAGCTTCTTTCTGGCCCTATTGACATCTCCTCTGTCAAGATCAGTGTAGGACTTCAGAATTGTCAATCTGTCCGCCTAGAGGTGTGCTTGCCCCATAAACCATAGTTTGAGCTTCCCTCTCACTGAACTCTTCTCTGCTCTTCTGCTCTCTACAGTGTCCCATTCAACTCTTCAAATTTTTTCCCTGCCCCTACAATACCTCAGCTTTCCATGCTGTCTGCTGAGTTCGCCTGTACCACACACTGATTTTCACAATTCCTCACACAAAGTTACTGGTTACATTCCTTAAGCCTCCTTGTTGGTAGTATTCATCTCCATTTGTGATCTGTTGCCTAAATACTGGCCACACAATGGGATTTGTTGCTGGCATTAATTCTTCCATATATTGATTTATCCCAGGAACCTATGTCAATTTTTTGCCAAAAGATGGAAAAGAGAACAATCTTGCAAGCATTTTTTTTTTATTTTGTTGCAAGCATAATGTTCCTGTTTCTCTTCAGAGCTTAATTTCTTCAATTTGGTGAAGGTATTTCATTTGCTTCATTGCTTTTCTATTTGTCTTATTTTAAAAATTAGGGTTAAGATCAAATTAAATTGATCTATGAAGTCCTGAAGGAACCTCTTTAGGTCTGCTTCCCCTAGACTACAACAAGCAGATATCTTAAGCTTTTAGTTTTCGATACTGTATAATTTCAGTACAAACTTCATTCAGCCTGTTCAAACTGTTCAACTGTTGCAGTTTGATTAATGGACTTGACTGATAAATGTGTGCAGGCTGGCCAGCTGGTCCAACCAGCCAGCCTTTGGGTTGGTGAGATTGGCCAGCTGGCTGTCATTGACTAACAGAGGACCCCAAATTGCAAGTGCTGCTTCTCAGCTATGGGGCAGACAGGAATGGGGCACTGCTGTGTCTCATGTCTCCAAAGAGGCAAACAAACAGCCTCAGGATTTTAGTCAGCAGTCCCTATGTTGTGTTTCCGGGAAAAAGTACTGGCTCATTTTCTGGGGTAAGTGGTTGATGAGGTTTCCAGGTTTTATTAGGTTTCCAGGCACTTCCCAGTGTAAGAACTTGGCTTTGATAGTTTGTCTACTTTTTAACTGCTGTGGCTGGTTATTTCTTTGCCAGGACAGAGACTAGAACATCGGTGTTGACCTCTGAAAATCTAGTGCCCTTAGATCTGGAACAGACTTGAAGGAAAAGAGGTAGTGTCTGCTGTGCTCTCGATACTGCACTGTCAGGCCATGTGGATGGAGGAGGAGTCTGCCTGTTCACAGGTAACAGGGAGAGCTCAGACTCAGGCTGGGGCTGGAGCAAGGAGGCTGGTTAGGGAAATCAGCACTGCACACCAGCACAATTAGAATTCAAGAGAAAGGGATGTGAATTTGAGCTAGAAGGATGGATTTCTTAATCTAGCCTTCACTCTGCTGTGATGTACATAGTTGCTGCTGCACAACTTGCTGGAAAAATGAGCCAGGGTTATGGCAAGGTGTCTCATGCCCTCCTGACAGTGTTGGTTCCTATAAAAATTGATGATATAGTCCTGCTGCTCTCAGTTGTCCCGTTAGCAAAAAGTGGCAAAGATCTGTAGGTTGAATGTACAAATGCTAACCTTCCTGCTGCTGACCCACACAGGTTTCATTATGATGCCATGATGGAATTTCCGAGGGTTTTTTTCACCATTCCTGATACTTTAAAAACAAGATAAAAAGTTACGCTCAATATATTTATTCTGCATTACGGCTGCTAAGGTTTTAAAGATGAGTAAATACCAGAATTAACATTGCTGATGTGTACATTGGTCCTTCAATTACTGATAAAGAGGAAAGGGGGTGAACCTGAGTCAGCAGAGAGTGTAACTGCAGGAGAACACTATGAAGTCTACAGGGGCTCTTGAGCTGCTCACTGATATGGCAGCATGAATTGTGTTTTTGCAACTCCTGTGTTGTCAGTAACCACATGAGCTTTGGTGACTACAGCTGCACTGTAATGGTTGGCTTGAAGAATGTGAGAGTTTTTTCCTGGCTGCCTCCAGTGTGTGTGGGTACTGTTTGGTACACAGAAGTGGTTTGTACCAAATCCCATAGGAGACCTGCAGCTGAACTTGGATTTTCCTGGTTCCTTTACCAGTGTCTTCCTTGCTAGAACTTTCTTCCTTTTGCTACAGTGCACAGACCTACCTTTTCTTCCATTCATATTTAATATCTCTGTAGCAAATAACTCATCTGTTTACATGGGATAGTAGGGGTAGTAGATAGTAGT
Organism: Grallaria varia; assembly: GCA_013396735.1. Taxonomy (NCBI): domain Eukaryota; kingdom Metazoa; phylum Chordata; class Aves; order Passeriformes; family Formicariidae; genus Grallaria; species Grallaria varia. Next base: position 618,015 of record VWZG01010396.1, read on the forward strand.
TTACATGGGATGGTAGATAGTATTACATTTTTAGGAGTCTGTAATGTAATTTAGTGGATGAAGAAAATGAGGAGGAGCGCCAGCAGACATCCAATATGAGCTTTGCAGGCTGGGGCTGGAGGATTGGGAAGCTAAACTAACTGAGAAAATACAAAGATTGCTGAACAGAAACACATGCTATCAAGCTGGAAATGCATTCATGAAGAGACCTGTAGTTAATACCACTCAAATCATGAGTAAACTCTTCCATTGACTTTGGGGTTTGGGTTAAATGCCCATAGGTCCAAAGATGTTTGGTTCAGAGATCTGCATAGTATGGTCTGTGCTTGTAAAGTGTGTTTGTAATGCTGTGGAGATAGACCACACAAGTACTTCACATGTACCTGGACAAATGGAGGAAGTATGCTATGGTAAATTGAGGATAAAATGCTGTATTTTTCATTCAAAAAAATGTAATTTGTTTTTAGTAGTTAATAATGTTAATAATTCACTAGGAAATCTGTGATACATTGTGTAAACACAATAAGGTATAGGGAAAACTCAAGTGCACTACAGATTGGCTATTAAATATTTTCAGTGAAGTAAACTGAAACAGCTCAAGACTGCAAAAAATTATCCAGCTGGCAGGTTATTAAACTGAGAATTCACACTCTTAATTTGTAAATATAAATAGTAAAGCTCAGAAGTGAAGTCATTAGTAGACCTTATTTGTCAGTAAACTTTCTTTTTAATACTATAAAAGTAATGTTTTTAAAGCAAATTCTTAGAAGTCAACAGTATAACATTTTTACTGTTATTGCAGAATAAACTAAGTTGGAAAAAAGAGGTTTTAGAACGGATATCAAACCGATTCTCCTAACAAGTACGGAAAATTTTGCTTGCCCAAAAATCTGTCTTACCCCAAACCTCAGAGCAGACCTTACAGTAAGTGTTATGAAACTGAAGCACCAAAAAGAGGTTGCATCTTGAATGCAATAGATTAATGCCAACCTTGAAATATTCCAAATTTTTTCCATTTTATTTTTCAATGGATCTGATTTTGCATATTCAAACAAACTTTGTTAGGATCTCACCATTCTCCTGAGTATCAGGAACTCTCGTTTTTTCTTTTTCCTTCAATTACTGCATGTGGAGATTAAAGTTCTGCCTCCTATAGCAAAATCCATGGTGTTACCCCATCATTTCTGTTTTGTTTAGCTTTCATGAACTGGGCGTTTGGGAAGAAATACGAATAAAATACATCCTCCTAATAGATCTGCATAGAGATTACAATCCAAGGAAACTCTTGACAAAAATAGCATTTCTCTCCCTTTTGTGCATTGCCAAGCACATTGGGGTCCTGGTTTACGATTTCAACTGAGGCAGTACAATTATGCAGAGTTATATAATGCAGGCCTATTGAATTATATTATGAAGATAATTTGATTTCAACTTGGAGAGCATCTCCTGGCCCTTCACATGGACCAGGGCCTTATTGTACAAGCTGCTGTAGTTAGGGAAATAACTGTGTTCTTCCTTTCTGTACAAACAGGGCATCAGGCCCAATGGTTTAAAGATACTAGATATTTTTAAACTGCCGTGAAAAACAAGGAAAGGGTTTGTGTTGTTAGGAAGAACCTCAAAATGGGTCCAAATTTCAGCATAATCCTTTTCAGAGTAAAAAAAAATTGGAATTAAGGCGACCCCTCAAGTTAAAAACGTGTATTTTAAAAAAAAACAAAACCAACAAACTTAACTAAGAGAAGGGCAGGTTTTTCAGCCCTTTCTTTCACTGGATGGCAGTTATCCAAGTGAGACATCCCATTAAAATCACTGCAACTGCTCACTGGAATATGGGTTAACCCATGCAGCTCTCACTGTCTTATTACTTAAATTGATGCACTTTGGTATTCAATTCACTGTTTATGAGGGCTGCTTTGCAATTTTTAATTTTTCTCAATTTTGACAATGCAAGTACAAATATTGCTTATACTTTTGTTTAGAATTACTTTTAGTTTGAACAGATTTCAATTGTTTAATTTTTTTAAAAGGTAATTAGGAAGCTTTCATTTAAAAGCAGGGAAAAAAACATATTGCAAATTTGATTGAATGTGCAAGGAATGTATAGAGAGAAATCAGATTTTTTTTTTTTTGCACTAACATCACAGTTTTTGTTATTTCACATTGTGTAAGTAAGAATAGAGTTACCAGGAAATAAAAATAAATCCCTAAGTGTATAATAGAATTAATGTTGGGATTAACTACCAGTAAGGTTTTCATAGTGCTTCTCTGACACATGGAGAAATGCCTGAGAACTTACGGAGTAGAGAGAAAAAGAAAAAAAGAGGGAAAAAATATATGCAAAACCACTTGGGTAGAGTTATGCAAATGTCCTCTCCACCATGCCTGCCCATTAGGAAATAGCAGCTATGGACATACTCAGCTGTGGAGATGCAGCTTTGGTCTGTGATGTTGGCAACCACACTGTGAAAGGAGATTAAAAATTGTCTCTTTTTAAGAGGTTGGTAAAGATATTAAATGAATCCTGGACATATATAAGCACCCTGATGGTATGCCAGTACCATTTTTTCAGTTTCATATGGGTTTTAGCAAACAAAGGGAGCAAAGAAATTACCAGGCTTTGAGAGGGGTACAGAAATAGTCCCAGATTTCTTCTGAAGGCGCTGATGTCCCTCCATCCTGAGTCCCATTCTGAAGTGAGAAGGGAAGAAGAAATGCACTCTCACAGTTGGTTGAGCCGAAGGGAAACTCACAGGAAAGCATCATCTAATCTTACACAGGCTTTTCCAAACACCAAAACACGTGTCAAGATCTATGAAGTGTTTTGGTATGTAACACAAAAGAAAGGCATTGTGTTCAAAATTAGCGACGAGAGCCTTCTGGTATTCTGAGAAACTTTTCTGTCCCTTTGAGTGCTTTGCATCCTACTCTTAGCACTGCAGCTAAATTGTCAAGATTACATTTACCACTGATTTTCACAGGAAATGCAGACATGCTTCTCAAGTTTGAAAGCCAGTGTTTTCAAAACCTTGAGCAGGCATTAACTGGTCACTTGTTCAACACTCAGCTGGATGGATTAAATTCATGGTCAATATGACATGTTCAGGAGGATTTTTCATAGCCAGGGTTTGACTCTGCCTCAGTTGTCAGGAGGCAAACCAGAAGGTATGGTCAGATGAATGGGTTGGCTGAAGTGTTAACTCTGGATTGGGTGCAGGCTCTGAGGGTGCATCCAGTGTGATCATGCTGCTTTATTCAAGTCTCTGCTTCCCAGGTTTAAAAGATAACCATATGAGTAACATTACTTAAGCAAGAGGGCAAAGACTGAAAAAAACCCGGTGTGATCTTTCTGCATGCAAGAAGAACCCAAGTGATTTTGTCTTCCTCTCCTTATCCCCATAGTGAGAGAGAGAATGTCCCAAGGAATGTCTGAAGAACGAGATTTAGTGGAGATTCATAGGAGTCATCAGAAGTATGGGTGCATTGGAGCTCCCAGGGTGCAGGGCTGTGGGACCCACCAGCCCAGTGGAAAGCTGCAGGGAGAGGCACTGCTCAGTGCCCGGCAAAAGCTGTGAGCCTTGAAAGGTCCTTCGTGTTGCATGGAGATGGAGGCTGGGCAAAAAAAGTTAAAACATTAACTCAAAATGATCAGTGACCTAAATTTGAGAAAGAACTAGAAATTTTGATGCAGAGGAAGTGTTCTCCTGTCCCAGTCAGGGTCAACACTTCATCTGCCTCTCTGAGTAGTACAGTCTGGGCACCGTCTTCATGTGAGTATCTTTGGCACAAACAAAACAACAGAAAAGGAACTGTGGCTTGCTAAACGCAGGTACTTTGTGTGCAGCGTTGGGCTAAGTTCTCTGCGGATTTGGTCTCTGGTGTGAAAATCCCTTCTCTGGATACAAAACTGAAGAGGCAGAAAGATGTGGAGATAAACAGAAAAATCTCAGTGGGCACTGTTTTGGACTGTGGCCTTAAAAATGTGTGTCTCAATCCGTTCTTCTAGATCCTGTCTTTATTGTTAGGTTTTCAAAACTTCTTTCCTTCAGGGCTAGTTCCTATGTGGAGTTTTAATGCCCCTTACTGACCACAACTTCTTTCTCAGTATCATTTCTCCTGGTTTGCAATTGTTAAAATTGCTGCAAGGATGCCATTTAGCAAACAATGGGAGGCAGTGACGTGGCAGTTATTCTACATGCCAGCCCTTCTCAAACACACAGACTTCTGCAGGAGAAAGGGGAAAGACAGAGTAAAAGTGTTGTGATATTATTTT
>VWZG01010396.1:622315-667593 GCA_013396735.1 Grallaria varia
TTTTTTTTTTTTTTTTTGTACAGTGCAGGCTGCTCACTCCTTGTTTTCTTTCTGATAACACCAAGATACTTATTGCAGACAAGGTCCTCTTGCCGATTCAGCTTCTTCCTCTGCCTCCTACCTGATTCAGTCAGAAGAGTTGCAAAAGCATGACTGTGACAGTGCTAAATGAATAAGGTTGATACTGGACTGAAAAAAGAAATCTCTTCTTCACATGGTGTGCCCACTTCAGGATTAGTGGGGGGAAAGAAGAAATCTAGGAAAAAAAAAAATTAAAATCAGGCATCACAAAATGTTTTGTTAAAAATGAACCACAGTGCTTTCTTTTGAGAATTAATCTTCAAGGGAAGTAGTGTTTCCAGGACCTAAATTAACAAATTTGGTCATAGAGGGAAGAGAAAATATTTAACAGGACCAACCTAAAAATTGTCTGCTCCTGCTGCTTCAGAGAAAGGTATAAGAAAGAAATGCTGTAAATTATTAAGGAATAAGCCAGCTCACAAATGAGCCTTTTTTTTGAATTTCCATTGTTTGTTTATCCAGACACCTGAATAACAAGAGTATAAATCTTTTCTGAAATTGCATTCATGTCCTCAGAAACTCTGCATGGTGTCAAACACAGAGGACACTGTTTTCATGAATACACAGCATTTCAGTCCATGTGCTCTGTTTATTATCTGCCAGAGTGGTGTGAGACATCTCGAGTTTGCAGATTTTCTCAGGGTTTTGCAGGAAAATTTTTGGCACTTTGCATTTCCTAATGTCATTTTGTGTGAAATTGCTGAAGAAGGCTTCTCCCACTCCTCAGATTGACAGTGTGCCCATGTCTGCATTTATGCACCATGCTGTCAGTGCTAAACCGGTTGACCCCAGTCATGTGAGAGGCAAAAAATTCAAAATCACATTAATAAGCAAAGCATTTCAGAAAATAGTTTTCCACTTGCAACTTGTTACGAAGAAAGGAAAGACCTGGGAATGTCAGCTTGCTTTGCACTGACATGCATCTGTTAGCTTAGTAATTTCTGTAATGTAGGAATTAGAAAAACAGGCATAAAGGGAAAAGCTAAGGCAACCTGAAAAGTTAGGTTAGAAGGTATCCTATTTTCAAAACATAGTTCACTATCCTTGCCTCATGGACCTGTTTGCTTCCTACCATCTCACTTCTCCAGCCTGTCTTTCTACTCAATCTGCTCCCTGCTGTCTCCCGCTCATAGGCATGCACACTTTGATCTGGAGCCTTAGAGTCTTATAAACTGTGTAATCCTGTTGCAAACTTGATTTCAGTCCTTTGCTCTGTTTATCAAGAAACCTCCCTTCCTCTGATGGAATACTGAACAGCATTTTCAAAAATTGCAGTTGCTGCTACGGTTGGCAAAACCAGCTTTCATGGCTACTTGTCTGTGACACAGCTTAACCAAAGAGAGGCAAGTGCTTCCTAGTAGGACAGAGTATATTGCCTGAGGGATGCTCAACTTCAGGCAAGTTCAGGCACAAGAACAGTAGGTCAAACGGTTGATTTTAGATGATGTTCCAACTTTTGCAAGTTGTTTGTGAGTCAGTCTTCCCAGGAGAGCAAAAACTTCAGATGATTTGGAACTTCCAATACACAAGAATGAAGCAAAACTGGTTTGGGCTTTGTAAACCAAGCAAATCTTGAACATTGGAAGAATAGAAGAGAAATTACTTCGTGGAGACGCCTCTGTTGCTTTCCTGACTGCCCTGTCATTGTGATTGTCAGAGATTTTGTGAATGGTGTTTGAACAGATAGACCTATAAATCTGGATTTCTTCAACAGATAAGATATCCTTCACAGAGCTGACTGAAGTTTGCCAATATACAGGGGAGCACTACTGTGAAATTTTTAATTAGACAATTTGGTGAAAAAATATTTCAACTTTGTTTTCACAATCCAGTTGATTCCTGGGGAGACCAGCATGCACATAACCATGCTGTCACTTTGCTTGTACATTGAATCCCTTCCCTCTCCTGTCTATTACTGTAATGTCATCCAGGCAGGGACTCCTCCATATCCAGTGTTTTATACTACCTGAGACAACTTTGAGCCATGTAAAGAAGCCATTAGATGTTACTAATTATTTCTACTACAGTATCATTTGATTGTCTTTCCCAATACTTGCTACACCTTACTCCTTCAGAAGAGGTGGTTCTGTTAGTGGGATTGAGAGGGGTAAGTTTCTCTCTCCTCCCTGATGTCGTACCTCCACAGCCAGTCACGGCTCAGCTCTGGGACTCAGAGCCGCAGCACACGGTGCCCCCTCTCAAAAGACAGGGTCCCCTTTCCCCTTGCATATTTGCAGTCGTTCATTGGCAATAGCAGACATAGTGGTGGCCATCCTTCCTGTGGGAAAGGAAGGGTGGAAGGGACAGAAGTCAGTCCTGAAGATAGCTTCACTGATGTCAAGGTCACTAGGTGTCTGTACTAGCACAATAGGCTTAAATGGTATTAAGAATTGTCAATCTGTGATGATTCCAGTTACCCATCATTACTAGGTAGGCAGTCGCTCCCACTGTACCTTTAGCGTGGCGAGAAACCCAAAAAGCAGGATGAGACAGAACCCCTTGTGATTTATTTCATACATTTGTTTTCATTTTAATTCAAAGCTTGATTCTTTACTGGAACTGCATAGGGAAATTATTTACCTCTGTTGACTTTGCAGCCCTGGAAGCAAACTTTTCTCAGTGACACTATCAAGATTAAACTCAAGTAATACAGCAAGCCCATGCATTGTTTTCCAGTAGACATGTTATAGACATGACATGTTCTCTAACAATACTAGCTGAAGCATTTTCTCATTTCTCCATTGCCACATCCAGCTGTTACTCTTTTTGCAATTTGCTGCCTCCCTGCCAGTTGCGTTGTCCTACCTGTTAGAGCAGTTGTGCTCTTAATCTCCTCAGAAAGCGGATCTGCCAGAAACCAATGTATATGTATACTTAAATATCTCTCTCATGAAGATCACAGCATAGCTCCTCTACCAGTTACACTGGCACATCAAAGTGATAGCCCAATAGCATTACTAAGTCAGCATTGCCATGGAACATTACATATTGTCCAAGCTTGTCGCCTAGAATGAGCTAGTTTAAAGGACACTGTAGTCATTGCAAACATTCCAGCACCAGCATAGAAATTATCATCTTTGTTTTAGCTCTGTCACACCAGACAGAATAAGGGATTCCAATATACCCAGTTCAGGAGGGGGGCTATTTGCTTCAAGCACAGTACTCCGACAAGATACCTGTGAAGCCGGAGAGAAGAAGCTTAGAAGTGTGAACTTCTGAGTTCTGAGGCTGTCACAGAGAGGTAGCAATAGTTCACAAAAGTGTGTATCTACGCAGCAGTTGGAGTTGTGTTGTTTTCACAACTGATCAAGGGTTGGCTGAAGCCATAGCGCTAACAGACCTCAGCATGAACTAGCTACTCTATCTCCTGTGCTGAACATGCTGTGTATGCTTATGCCTGTGTTGTGTTTGGCACCTCAGGGAGCTAGTTCATATGGCATACTAGGGGTGACTGCAAGTGCTGCAGCCCTGCCTCTGACTGCAGAGTGCTGCACGTCTTTGAGACACACAGTACAGAATCCTAGCTGCAATCTGACAGGGATCTGACAGGATTTTGCATGCTGTCCCAGTTAATAAAATTAATTTCTTATTCCTTGAACAAGTGGTCCCGAATAGAAGTAGTAATGCCTCGACTTCTTATGACTTACAGAGAAATAATAAGTGGAAGCCAGTTTTTTGAGGGGCCTAATACGAGAAGTTAGTGGGTGTGCTGACTAGCTTCAGAGCAAGCAGGAGTTAAATGCTGGAGAGGAAGCAATTCTCAAGCTGCAGCAAAAGTAATCATGATAATTTATCATCTGATAATCAGAGAGCACACACTTAATTTGTTCTCATTATCAATGTATTTCAAGCACAAGTACCTTGGTACAAGAGGCCTTTCTGTGCACAAGTTGCACTAGAAAATTAAAGGGCTCCATGCAAATGCAATGCAGTTACTTCTCGTGTATGGGTGATGTGTTGTGGAATTTAAGAGTCCATCTCAGTGGCCTCCTTGTCCTCGAATGTGGAAAGAATCCCCAGTATCTAAAGCTGTTGTTTTAAGCACTTGACCTTTCTCCAGAACAGCAGTGTGTCAGAGTTGACTGACAGTTTGTAAGAGCTGTAGGGATTTGGTTCATTAAGGAACCATCAAGGAATGAAGCTAAATCTGGAGTTTTTAATCATGTCAGAACTCTGGTTTGCAGCATCTTGGGAATGGGAAATGTCTGCAGCATGCTAAGAGTGGGCTTTTACCTCCAAAGATGTGGTTCAGAACTAAGCTCTGTGCAGTCTCCAAAGTTCTAATTTGCCCTGTTTCCATCAGTAATTTAATATTTAATGTCACCTGAAGACAGGTTTTCACTTGTATACTGATGGATTGGAGCAGGCTGTTACAGCCCTCCTGCATTAGGACACTGAAGGAGAATGCATGCATAAGCAGGAGGTCCAAAAGCAAAAGCAGCTGCAGTAGAAGTATGACATACTTTTACCACGTGCTGTTGGTAATTTTTTTTTTCTACGGTGATTTGCTTAATGGTTACAGGCAAAGTAAGCCATGATTCTGCCTGTGCTGCCAAAATCTGCTTTTACAGTAGCAGCACAAGTACAGCTGCAGCTCACAAGTCTCTGCCCCAGTGCAGAGGAAGCCAACAGATGACATCTTGCTGTTACAGCATAGGCTGTTCTGTAGTGGAGCTGGCCTCACATTCCCTGGAAACAGCCTGCCTGGAAAACATGCTCTTTGTATACACACTCCTCCATTGCCAGCTCTCACAGTCACAGTTGAGTTAGGAAACAAAGTCCCAGCCAAAATTCCTTAAGGGAGAGGGACCCAACTTCTTCAGGATGTGAGCCTCTGAGAACAAAATCTCCTTGTGAGAAGAAGGCAGCTTCTTTAAACAGAGGATTACAGTGTCTCACTATATTGTTGGTGGTGTTTTGTTGACCTGTGAATCTGAGATTTCAGAACTTTCCACTTGATTCAGCTATACAAAAAGGACTTCCTAACCTCTCACAAAATGGTAGGATCTCTCTTAAGTTTGCACTCATTGGATGATCAAGGTGATGTAGCTGATGGTAGGTTAAATTGATAAATTGCTGAAAGGAACCATCTTAATTTTAGGCAGCTGTATTCGTTGCAGCTAGCAACTATTTCTTCAGTTTTCCACATCTTTCAGAAGTATTGATCAGGTAGCTAAAACCTGAGCTTTCAGTTCCGTCACCAGTATTAATGCCACATACTGTAAGCATGGTAATAATCTGAGCACCCCACTTCACCGTACAACAATTAGAAAGCAGACAAAAGACTTAAGTAAAACCATATGTAGGTCAAGGCTACCAAGATCAATTTATTTCTAATTACTTACAAAGCTTCAACAGCCCAGCCAGGGAGCAAGGCCATATTGTGTTAAATGAAAGAAACAGCACAAATTGACAGTTCATTCTAATATGGGGTTGGGTTGTTTACCTTAAAATTACTATTGACAGGACACATCAAATAATTGATATAAAGAGCAGGAACGAAAAGTAGATGTTAAGGATGTAAAGATGCTCTGCAATTGTGCAGTTTTAATGAGGAGCAGAATAGGGTTCCTGAATTCAATCCCTCTTATAAGAGATTCACTGTATGGGCAGGTGCTCAATGTCTTTGTTCCTCACATCTATAAACAGATATAACAATCTAATCCATCTGCAGTTGAAAGGCATTGTGTAATGTGATTGTGTACGTATTACTAATAGTAACTATCAGTAGCGGCCATAACCAGCGCAGAAAAACTGATTTAAAGAATGTTTATTAGACTTGAATTTTTGACCTGGATTAAGACATTGGTTTGAAATAATAAAGAGTTGCTGAGAAGAAAATTTAAGTTTTTATAATCCCTTGACTTCTGCTGGCAAAACTGTTTGCTTCTGGCAGCATTGTCTTTTGAGCTAGCTACTCTATGACATTGTCAGAGCTCAGCTACTTTCATTTAGGATATAGTTTTTGCACATACAAGGAAAAAAACAACAGAAGACATTTCTTTCAGCTCCTCTTGGAAGGGAGCTATAGGAAAGCAATGCCTGCTCCATGGACAATGGCCAAAAATTTGTTGAGAAGTCAGGAGTGAATTAAGACTATAACTGGGAACAGATCCAAACCAACATTTCCCCACTCCCCATTCCACTACCACTGCTTGTGTTGCACAAGCTGCTCTGGTAGGGATATCATAGTTGCCTACCCACTATCTATTGGCTCAGCATGAGCAAAGAGAGGGCAGGAACCGTGGTAGCAGCTGAGCTGCTGTAGTCAGCCAAAAGGCATTATGTTGTCCATGGCTCGCTGACTTGCTATTACACTATGGCCTTCTCTGAGTGTGGTACCGAGTTGTAAATGCCAGCCTTCACCCTGCCCTGGAAGGAGGCCTCTTGTTGGGTTTCTGGAAAGGTTTTGCAAACTTGAATGGAGCTGAAGCTGTCTGCAAAGTTCTTGAAAGCTTGTGGACATGGCTCATGAAATGAGTGCCCAGAAAATCCACTCGTCTTTTCTTCACCTCCGTGGTTGCTCGCTTCTTTGGTAGCTTTTCCCTTTCAGAACTTCTAACCCTGGCCACTTCAACAAACATACTAGCACCATTGTCTGGACTGTCCTGGGTGAATTCTTTTATCAGGCCACAAACTGCCTGTCAGCAGCAGGTAGACTGCTCCAGCATTATAACGTTTTCTGACTGATCCCATAATGGGGCAGCTCACAGAAGATGCAGGGCTACATCCTAACGTCCACTCTTTCTGTAGGCTAGCTCTGTATGATTCAGTGGAAACACGAGGGGAACAAGCAGCTGCTATAGATCAAATACGGAACTCAGAAGAAATGCAGCACAACTGCCCGCATTAAATCACTGGGATTGCACTAGAGGCTTTATTCTGACCTCAGGTATAATTTCAAGGACTTCAGGACTTGGTCAGCAGTGTTCAGGGACTTTTCTGTCTTGCTGGGGCAAGGGGTCCTAGACATAGCTGAGCAATTTTGTCTGAGAGAGTGACTTCAGTTACTAACCTGTCTCTGCAACGAAAAGGGTTTGGCTATAGAGTGAGAAAGAGTATGTTCTTCATTTTAAATTCTGTAGTGTGTGGCCTTTCCTACCTCCTTTCCTATTTACACAGACTTCAGATTTTGTAGGGCTTTTGTACCAGTGACTTCATCCTGCTATCATTAATCAGTGAGCTGTCTCAGCCTAGCAAGCTAATTTAAAGTCCCACTTGCGCATTTGATCAGCAAATGCAAACTATGTGTAATGTCAGCAGGTCAGGTGAGGTGATGGAACATGGGTTTTTCACTTCATTTCCAGAAAGGGCCATAGTTGCTTCCAGGAAGCTGAGCTTGGCACTGGGTGTGGGCAATTGAAGAGATTTATTTCCCTGTATGAGAGCTTAGAGCTTGATCATTCTAATCGAGCTTTTTCCGATCAATATGTTTCTTACAGACCTTCCAATGGCTGCATTAGAAAAGCAATTTTATTTATTTTATTACTCTGAAGCCCTGAAGGGTTCAGATGTGTCAACTTTCCAGGATCTCTGTACAGACAGTGAAAGGAGAAGGGCTGGGTCACAGCACACCGCACTAGCAAAGTCAGGATGGCAGAAACCCAGCACAGAGATTCACTTTGTTTCTGCACATGTCTGCATACATGAGGGCCGTGAAGCAGGCACAGTGCACAGAGTGTTACCTGCCCTTTTGCTCTGCCTCTAATACCCTGTTCAACAGGATGCCAGGAAATACAAGCCTATGCCTTTTATTTCAGATTACAACTGAAAAAGCTGTTTCACACTCTGTTCCTAGCAGTGTAGGAGGCTTCCCAAAGTGTTGTCATTCTGGTTACAGGCAGTTTCAGACCTTTTTAAAGGATGTGCAAGCATCACTTGTGGTCTTTCTTCCTGCCCATCACACAACTCCTCTGTTCTATATCCAGTCATTTTGTCCTGTTAAGGCACATTTTTGTGTACTGTCATGCATTTCCCTAGTACCAATTTGTACTTGCTTCCCAAATAATTCTGAGGATTTGCCAGGATTAACCTTTTCTTCATTTCTACTTTTGCTTATCACTGGACCTTGAAACTGCAGAGCCAGCCCTCCACTGTAGAATGAGGCAATCCCTGCAATCCAGCAGCAGTGAATAGCCATTGCCTCTGCACTACCTGGGTCAAAGTAGCACCTGCTGGAAAAAGCAAGTGGTCAGACATCCCTGCACACCAAACCTCCGTCCCTTACTTGGACAGCAAGTGCACAGACCACCAGGGTTTATCCTGTGGTAGGGCTTCATCTTCCACATGTATGCCAACTCAAGAGCAGACCCAGAAGGCACTTAATTTACACTGTCCATTTCCATGGGAACAGCTAAGCATGCCACAGCTTTGTGTCACCCTCTTCTGAGGAATTAGAAAAGCTTCCTGCGAAAGCAAGGTCCTTAACCGTCCTGCCTTTACCCTCCATTGCAGTGAGACTTCTGAAGAACTGCTGAGCACCCTGTGGCTTGGAGCCTGCTGGTGCTGGGCACTATGGGGAAGACACTTGTGGTGTTGGCGCAGCAGCTCCAGCAGGGAATTGCTGCCTCAGGAGGAATACAGTTGCCCAGCTTGGCCTTACATTTGAAACACATTGAGCTCAGCGCGGCCCTGCTTGGGGAGCAGCATGTCATGGTTTGTTCTGTCAGGTTTGAGCATGATGCCAGGACAGGTTCTCTGGTCTGCAGCAACAATCAGTACCTCTGACCAGGGAACCAGAGAACAGCAGACCCAGCACCGTGGGAGTATTGAACCATAGTAATTTGAAGAAGCTGTGTAGCATTTTGCACTTTAAAAGCATTTCAGATGTTAACTGCCAAAGGCCCATGACACCTCTGTGCGTTTTGGTAGTCCGGCTTTCCAAGCAAAGATGTGAGACAGGAATGGTCTTCTAAAAAGTTGCTCTGGCAGAGCCTAGGAGAAGGATTTAAATCTAACCATATGTTTTTCCTTCAGATTGTGTTGCCTTTACACAGAAACCCACAACTTTTTGCCCCTCTTCTACTCGACATACATCATCATACTCAGAGCCACATATTATGCTTTATGGGGACCGTGGACGAATTTTGTTAATAACAAAAAAGAGAGCGTCAGTTCCTAAAGAGTTCGTTGGCAGCAGACTTTCAAGTCTTCTGAACTTCTCTATTATCATTTTCCCACTAACTGCTACACTGTGCTACAGACAGAGCTTCATGCTGCCAGTGACGATGCCTCTGTCCCTGTGTTTGGAAACCAGCTGCTGATTTGCATGCACTGGGCCTTTTGCTGTTTGCCCAACCATGCTAAGTAGTTTTTGGCATGGGAGTGTGAACAATTCTGTCTGCCCTGCAGAAAGCAGGGATAAATGAGAGGTCTGCCTTTACTCTCTTCTCACATCATCATCCTTCCTGCCAGGCAGCTAGGCGTTCAGGATGGAGAGCCTAGCTGAAGAGGAACAAAAAGTTAGACAAAATTTACTGTGAATGATGCTTCCAGCATGCATGCAGTCATGATGCTGTGTCCTCATATTGAAACTATAACTGAACAGCAGCTCACATTTTGCATTGGATTTGTGCCTTCATATTGTTCCAAAATGAGTCAAGGTGAAAACAGCCTGCGGTATGTTATCGTTCACGTTTTAGGTGTATCTGTTATGTACACTGTGCATAGCAACTCATACTGTAAAATTCATACCTTGTCTTCCAAACCAAAGAAAGAGATGCTGAATATAAGTGCTCTGCAAGACTCAAGGTTGCCTACATCTTTTCAAAAAACAAAGTTGTAATCCCACCACAAGTCTGTGGTCAGATGTAAATAATGCTGGCTGTGTAGTTCTGTGTGCAGAAGGTTATACCAGGTGAGCAGAGAGCTCATCTTGTTCATGCCTCTGTCTCTTGGTGTAATTGCTAAACACTTTTACTGGCCACTTGGAAGTGTAAATTACCGCACCATCCCGTCTCCGTTGTACTTGGATTTGCTGCTTGAGAATAGAAAGGAAGGAAGGGTGGAGTTCTTCTGCACTCCAGATGGTTACCAACTTGTGCCCGGCAGCATGAGAATTGATAGTTCCCACCATTTATAAGGTAGCTAGTGTGATGGGTCTTAGAAACAGGATTTCAGGTGAGGAATATGCCTTAGAAGTAGATAATATCTTAAAAGAGACACCAGTGCACCAGCCTGCAGCATTAGAAAGGTGAGCACAAATTTTGCTCCCTGTTAATGTGTATGAAGCTGTCAGCTTATAAACGTCAATAAATTACTGTATTTTACTCTGCTGGAGGTGGTGCTTGAAAACTGACAGAAGACAGAATATACTCTAGATCTCACAGCACCAGGTTTTGATGGTTTATGCAGCTTTGTCTAACCTGCTTTCAGCTATTGAGTTCGAGAAGTATTTGTTGTTGTTTATTTTTACACTATACAGATAGGGAAGCCACAATTGGGAATCCTTGCCAGATTTCAACCAGCAAAGAAGTGGCAGAGATGGAAGCAGAGGGAGGTCTGACTCTCTGGTCCAAATTCACCCTGTGAAGTCGATGGCAACACTGGCCACCAAGAAGCCAGGCTAGGAGAAAGGCAGCTTCCTCTGTGTCTGATCTGCACCTACAGAAAGCAGCAAAACTTTCATGATGATTTCAGCAATCAGTTCAGCAAGCAAAACTCTGTCCTCATTTTGCAACACAGCTCTTCTTTTCCCCACTTTATTCTGCTTGGTAAATATCTTTGTTAGTTGAAGACAGTGCTGTTAGCTTCTGCAGAGAATAAAACTAGAAAGATAAAAAGAGCCCATTTTCCTCCACTGTGGGCATGACAATAAAAGAGAAGATGGAGAGGAGAAAATAGGAAACAACATCCAAAGAATTAAAATAGTGTAAGTGGGATTAACTTTTCTTTTATGGACAGTACAGTAAAGCATTTTTAGAACCTACTGATAGCAATGTACACTGTGCTGTAAAATCCCTTCAGCTGCAAAGCCAACCCTCTCATGACCTTGTTTTCACAAAACCAACTACTTGTTTTTAAGAAAGGGCTGAGAAGGTAGCATTCAAGTTTAGTAGATGCTGTACTGCACATGAAAGAATTGTTTTTTGAATGACAGTTTCTGAAGCACTTTCGGCATCACTGATGTGAACCCCTAGAAAAGCCTCCTGTGACTGACCTGGTTCAGCCTAACAAAGCAAATGGACCTGCAGTAGGGGCATGTGTTTTTGAGAAACTTAACTTCCCAGGAAAGCTGCAGTGCAGGAAGGGAGGGAAATAAGAAAAGAAGCAATCCATCTAGGAAGAAGCAGTTAACTTATTTTATAGCACCTTATGTCTTCTACACAATGTATTTAATTACAGTGTCATGCCAGGGGTGGAGAGATGTGGCCCATCCATCCGCTGGTTTTGGTGATAGCCAAACTGAATTAAACTTGCTGCTTGCTGATTCTCAGTAATTTCAAGCCAAGTGATCGTAGGTCATATTACTTTGGGGCTTTTCTCACAAGCTTCAGCAGTGCTGTTGAAAGCCAGCAGAGACCTGATTTACAGTGTGAAGCATTGGGTCTGTTTCAGAGTTGCCAGCACAACTCATGTGGCTTGTCCCAGTCTGCGTGACTTACCTGGCTGTTCTGGGTCTAGCACCAATTGATCTAATCCTCTCTTTTAACAGGGTACTTTTGTATTAGTTGAACGAATGGCAAAAATACACTGTCAAAAGCACAGGGAAATGTTGATCTGTGTTTGTACAGGGAGTGATTTATTTATTAGGTTGTTATCTATAAGGGAGCACACACCTCATGTGAAGTTACCGTACAACTCTGTCCTTGTCAGCCTGGTTTTCCCAATGATGTTTTCTTTTGTTTCATGCCTCATCTTGTGAAGTGCTCATCAGAAATCTGGTTAGATTTTTACATGACAGTTCTCATTTGGACAATTTATACTTGCATGACAAGGGAAAGATGGAGGTAAAAGAAACCCCACATGAGCATTTCAAGCGCTCCTCAGATGGTCTTTTAAAACCCTTCTGTGTGGTGTGGTCTGGCTGCATTATGTCTTACTTCTTTCTCATTTATCTGCAGTCAATGTGCATGCTGCCCAGCAGCAGCCTGGGGTTTGGAGTGTATTTTCTGCAGGAATAGCTTTGTATTCAGCAAAAGATGAACCTCATTCAAAGATTTTAGATGACGGTTTCCATGTCTCTGAGCAAATCTACACCTCACCTCAGTCCAGTCCCTTCAAAAAGAAAGGTCCTGCAGAAAACTCTGACCCCAATAAGCAGCCCCTAATTCATTGGGGGAAG
Source organism: Grallaria varia (assembly GCA_013396735.1). Classification (NCBI taxonomy): domain Eukaryota; kingdom Metazoa; phylum Chordata; class Aves; order Passeriformes; family Formicariidae; genus Grallaria; species Grallaria varia. Next base: position 634,680 of record VWZG01010396.1, read on the forward strand.
AGCATTTAAATACTTAAAAATAAAAAAAATGGTGCTACTTGTTTCTGTGTGGCACATAATACCGTGCAGTTGAAGCCAGAGGAAATTCTTGCTACTGCCATGCAGAAGTCCTTTCCTTAGGTCATCTCTGACCCTTTCTCAGGCATGTTCTCAATTCCTTTTCTGGCAGAGATTCAGTTCTGTATGCAGCTGTGGTTCTGGGACTTTCCAAAGCCGTTGTCTGGGAATCTGGCATAGTAGCAGAATGCAATTCACTGCATGTTACCTCTTGCTATAAGAGAAAAAAAAAGGTTGCCTATCTGTTACAGAAGTAAAAACCAAACCAAAACAAGAGTGGTACAACTCTCCCAGGTTTCTTTTAGTGCCTGGTAGGAGGAGGTTAATCAGAGAATGGTGTGCCAGGAAGGAAATGTCTTCCCATGTGCAACATGCAATCAGCCAGGTGGAATACAAGGAGGGGAGGTTCATCTTCCTCTAAAGCCTAAGGTACTAGCTCCTGCCAGAGTCTGCATACCTGAGATCTGATCAGATATGGTGAATTTTATGTTCCTATGCACAGTGGGTAAGCTTTGTAGCAAGTCAAACAATGAATCATCTCATGAGGGGAAAAAGAAAAAGCTTTTATCAACCAGTGGATTGGAGATAATCTCTCTACTTGGGTATAAGCAGCTCTTCACCTCCTCTGGGGGAAGGAAAGTATTTTAGATTTGTCTGGAGAACAGATACTGAATTGTTTTGCCTCCCAAGCTTCTCTGCCTGGGCCCAAAAAAGGTAGCAGTCAAAATGTCTCTGACTTTAGTGGTAACTTGGTTAGGCCCCTGTGAGTAAATGTATATGCTGTACGAGCTGGCTGGAAGAAAGGGAGTGCCAGATTCTTCTTGGCATCCTGGAAAATCTGTGCTCAAGCCGACTATCCCTGCTATAAAATGGTAAGTCCCCTTGTATGGAGTGAGTTACGTTGGTAGTATTTTATCTCTGTACAGGAAGCACAGGCTAAAGCAGGGCTAAAGGTGCCACAGTCTGGGTACTGGTTTTCCTCTGCAGTGTGGCAACAGCATCTACGAACGCGACAGCATCTGGAGGAGAGGGGGCCTGTCTGAATACACCTCTCAACCATAGGCATACCCATAACCAATTACAGATACACTGCTACAGATGCTATGTTAATCAACCCTTCCTTACAAATCTCAGGAAGCTGTAGCTCTTTTGTATCTGACAACTTCTCATTATTCTTTACCCATGAATTTACAAGGGGTGTGAAGAGAAAGCACACCTCTCTTCCATGAAAGGATACACATCAAGGATGGATGAGGCCAAGGACTTTGCCAGTTCTGCACATCAGGAGAGCTGGAGGAAAACTCCATTGCACAGTGGAAACCTGAAATGAAATAATATATCTTAGGAGCTTTTTTCCGGGATGCTGAGACAGTTCTTGCTTCTCATTATGTCAGAGATAAGCCAAGGTGCCTAAACCAATGAAGTATTTCACAGTCCAGCTCTTAGAGTAATTCTACATCAATATGACAGTCCTCTCCTACACTTTCCGTGAGACTTTGTACATTATCGTGTGGGAGAAGAGGGATTCACTGATATTTACCTACATTCCTATGCCTTGTCTCAGTCTGGTAACACAACCACGGTCTCTTCCTCCCACAGGTTTGCAGCCCGTTTACTGGAGCAGGGATGATGTGGCACAGTGGCTCAGGTGGGCGGAGAAGGAGTTCTCCTTGAGGCCAATTGAGAGCAACACTTTTGAGATGAACGGCAAGGCTCTGCTGCTTCTAACCAAAGAGGACTTCCGATACAGGTCTCCTCATTCGGGTGAGGATTTTTTTCAAGAAGCTGTAATTGAAGAGAGGGGAAGTTACAACACAGGTTGAAGAGGGTCATAGGATTCCTCCTGTGTCACCTTTGTCGGGGTGGACTGGGAAAGGGAGGGGAGAAGGAGGACAGGGACACTTGTATGAGGCAAGGACAGAAAGGAAAAAGAGGGAGTGAAATCCTGATACACCTGAGTTGTAGACATAATTGAATGCAAATCCAAACCTCTAACTTGTTTGTAGTTAAAACTCCCTGCAGAGCTCCCAGAAAGCAAGCTTCTCTGGCAGCATTTTGTGACTTAGAGCTCTTCCCTGTAAAGGCTTATGTGTTCACAGACCCAGCTTCAGCAGCAAGTTAATCAAGTTAATCTTTAAGCAGCCCTTATTAGCATTTTGCCTCACAGTTGTCTTGGCTGAGGTGCCTCTAAAAGTGACTGCAAAACTCCTCCCTTGGGGACTTTGCCTGTATTTAACAGCCCCTGTGGGTTTTGCTTTACTTTACCGTATTCTCCCATGTGCTGGGATCCAGCCCAAGGCACAGCACAGACAGGTGTGTGAATCAGTCTGCCAATTGCTCAAATTATGTCTTCACTTATTCACAAAGATTTAGAAATGTGTGTGTTGCCTGCCTGTATTTATATCCCCTGCGGTCTGTCTGTTCCACTTTTACAGTAAGCCTCTGCCTTCCTTTGTCAGGCATGTTTAACTAAATATGAGTTGTGAGCACTTTTTGTGACCATAGAAGGTACTCCTGTTAAATATAAAGGCTTGTAATTCAATCTCCATAGCTGATCAAAGAGCTTGGACCAAGTAGTGACAGAACTGCTGTGAGGAGGCTTCCAGTGCAAGGCTCACTGAGTGCTGAAGTACAGCTGGTGCCCCTTGGATCCAGCTGATAATCAAGCTGTAGCACTACTCTGCACCAACCTGCTTGGAGAGTCTCCACAACCATCCTCCTGCAGAATCTGCCTCACAAATTGGTGCTTTTGTTTAGTGTATATGAAGTTTTTTAAGCATGTGCTTATTTTGTATGGAAGAAGAGGCTGAACATTAGTGTCGGTTGTCAGTGAGGACTGATGCCTAGAAATGTCTTTTTTGTTTGTTTGTTTTGTTTATTAATTCTGTTACACCACTTGGAATCATTTCCTTAAAAAAATTAGCCCAGCTTAAAGGAGTGTTGAAAGCAGGGGTGTAGGCAAGGACTGCAAGGGACACCTTTATGTATGTTGTCTGCAACTCCCCTTCTTATCCCTTCCTGCTTCAAATGATGCAGGTGTGTTCCCCTCGTGTGTTGTGAGGGCACTTGAAATGAGCAGGATTAAAAATGTTTGTAGGCTGGAAATAGAATGTTCCCAGAGAAGAGCCTCTGACTTGCGAAGTCTTCCTTTATGCAGAAGGTGAAGCAGTTATTTACCTAAATTTGGAATGAAATAACCTTTGCATTTCCTCTCTTCCTTCTCTCCATGTATTCCCCACTGATAATACACTTTGTAGAGGATATCTAAGTCCCTAAAAATTTAGGTGACTGTAGGTAGGACATTACCTCAGCATTTCCCAGAAATTAACTGTACGTGTAATTTAAGAACGGTGAAATAATGTTTGCCATAGAAGTATTAAGCTTTTGAAGACAGAAGCTAAATAAAAGCCATATCGTTTCCAGTCTTGATTAAATCAGGAGAACCTCATCCACTGCATGCAGTCCTAGCAATAAAGTGGGCTCACAGCACCACAGATGTTCTGTTCAGGACTGACAAGGCATGGGGGGCAGCAGAGGAGGGAGAGAGTGAAAAATGCTTTTTGCCTTCTTAACTAGCATTATTACATCTGGGTAGTGCAGAAGAGTAACTGTTTTTTTAGGTAAAAAAAAGACAGACAGCTTTATGGACATTTTCTCTAGTCTGGCAGGCCAAATCAAAAGAGGTGCAAATTTGCTTTCTTACTGCTTGGAGTGTTACAGCAGTCTAGTTATGATTATGCCACTGTTACATTCAATGATGGAAATTATGTGGTAAAATCACTTTTTAGGCTGTCATGTAACTGGGTTCTTGCGCCTTTGTTTTTAATTGAATTTTCAGGTATTGCAATCACCTTTTAAAAATGCCCTAAAGTCACTGCTGAGGCAGTAGAAGCAGGCAAGATGTTAAAAGTAAAGAAAGCTGAACTATGGAAAGCAGTATGGCTTTAACTGTTTCACACTGAGAAACTAAACTTGCCCAGAGATAGAATATTGGGAGTTTATAGAGACGGGGGACAAATTATGTGCAGCGTACAATCTTGTAGAAACACCTACTTAGAAAAACCCCACATGCTTGAGAAAACTCTCCCAGAAAATCCTTAAGTGAAACCCAAATTCCTTTTCAGATAGTATGTTATTCCTGCAACCTGTTCCTCTGTAATATGAGCAGTGACAAACAGAAGAGAACAAGGAGAGTTAGACGTCGAGAGACTTCCTACCCTATGATGTACATTTTCACTTTGAAATATTCAACCAGTTACACCAGACAAAATGTATAAGTATTTATGTGTTTTGTGTAGGTGATTTTGGATGTAATTTATAAAAGTCACAATAGAAGCAGTTAGTCCATTGGTCTCCTGGATATTGCAGTGGTCTGTTCCACTGAGGATATAACAATTACAGTGTCAGGGAATGCTGTTCTCCTATTTTGCCACAGTCACGGAGGTGTGATGTGTCTTTTTTTTCCTTTCAGAGAAGAGCCTTGCAAAGCAGTCAAATGCAGGGTTTTACTGCAAGAATTTTGGGGTCTGAAAATAGTACCCAGGAGGCATGAATTCATGCATGAGATGGCTAAATGAGTCTTCTCATAAGTTATGTACATTTTTGTTTCCTTTTTCCTGCTGTTTTTCTTTCAGGAGATGTTTTGTATGAACTCCTTCAGCATATCCTGAAGCAAAGGAAAGCTCATATGGTCTTCACACCTTTCTTCCACCCTGGGAACTCTATCCATGCTCAGCCAGAGGTCATATTACACCAGAATCACGATGAAGGTAACTCTGTCTCATTCTAACAGAAGCTGCAGTTAGAGAGGCAAGTAGGGTGAGGCTGTGAGGAATTATGTAATTTTCTTGCTTCAGTGTTAAATAAAGCTAGTCTCCTCCCTTTGTGTCCATAGCTTCAGAACAATCAAATGGTCTAGTGAGTGAACTAGACCTTTTCTATTTATCTTCTATATTTTGTTCTCTTTCCAAAGCCTCTTTAAAAACTATGCCAAATACAGATTAAAAAGCAGAAAGTTTTATTGGCCCCTTTGATTCATTTTCCTTCACACACAGGTACACAGAGTTGCTTCATGGACTTTAGTGTCCTGGAGATGGAGCTAAATGCAATTGTTTGCAGAGCAAGGAAGAAGGCAGCCTCAGAGAGGAATATCTAACTCAAAAGTCACGTCAGCTGACAATCTGTCATAACATCATGCCAGAGTTCCTAGCACTGAGCCTGTCATGTTGCTCAGCTTTTGGGCTGGTTGAGCAGCTCATATTGAGAGAAGGGGATTTCTGCAGGCTTTCTGTTATTTTTAGTGTCATAATTACTTGCTTAGACCTAGTAGTGTCCACACATAGCCTGACTGTCAAAGGTGATGAAGAAAGACTAGATAAGTTTGTGAAATTGCATACTTGGGCTTCTTCTACTTGTTATTAGTACAGATCAAATTGTAAGTTTGCTTCTTTCAATGAAAAATGGAGGTTTTATTTTCTTTAAAAATACACACGCTAAAGTACTTCTTGGTTTCTTGGATATATAACAGAAAAATATAAAGCCTAGGCCTTTTCAAAGGGCCTTTCCATGAAAGCGTCAGGCAGAATTCACTCTTTAAATTGAAAAGAAGTAGGAAAAAGTAGCATTACTCCTTTCTTAAGTAAACAGAAGAAAACATAAGTGAGTTATGATGTCATCCTAGTCTCTGTTGACTGGATAAAAGATATACTAATTCTGTTTGATAGCCATCTATTTGAAAATTCAACATGGGCTTGCAAGAGAGGATTCAGGGTTACTGTCAGACCTGTACAAGTTGTCTATGGCCGGTGTGACCTAGCCAGAATCAAATGACACCATCAAAACTCTGAAACTAAGCTAAGAGCAGGACAGCAGCAGATGGAAAAAGGACACTCCAACGTGTTTCTACACAGCTATGTAAATTGCTTAGATGAGGATTCTACAGGTCAGGATGGGGTTCAGTTGCCAGAGTTGTGCAAGAGACGGTTGCCTGGTGTATTCAGTCACTTCCCCGAGACTTGGTAAAATTTCAATCTTTTCTTGAATCTCGGCCTTCATCCATGAGTGTTCCCCCCTTCTAAATTTCAAAGAGAAATACTAGCTGCTCTCTCAGACACTCCTAACTTAAACATATGAAGCAACTTCCAATGGAGAGGATTTCACAAGGATAGTCAGTTGGCCTTTCATGTGTGTCATTTAAAACAAGTCCTGTACATTGTAGTGATTAAGAAACAACTTTGATCTCTTCCTTACAATACTCTGGCTGCTCATAGCACCACTGTTTTTGCTTAGAAAACTCTGCACTATTCCTTAAAACTTTTCTCTACAATGACAAAAATTAGTTCTTGGTTTGCTGTGAGAGGAATTTCAAAACAAGCTAAAGAAACTACAGCTTGCTGCCACGAGACTCTGAACAATCAAAAAATCTCTATGCCAAGAGTTTATAGGCAGGTGAATTAATTTATTTTGGCATTACTTCTTCCTGTTCCACAGACTCACTTGGGAGAAGTTGGCACAGTTAGGTTTGCATTTTCCCTCAACAAACTGTAAAAGTGAAAAAAGGAGAATGACTGTGAGGAGCAGAATTTAAATCTGACTAACTCACAAACTGTGACAGAGGGGACAGGTGTTACCTTGGCACAATTTTGAGTGGTTAAACGTCAGGTGATGTATCTTTTTTTAGTATCCCTCCTTACTCCAGTGATCTTTTTCAATTTTCTGGCCCTTTTGCCTATGATCCTGCTTCTAAATGCTTTCCTTTACATGTAGTGGCTTTTTATAGGCTTAAATAAGGGAAGGTTTTGTGTTTGAAATCAATTGACTGCAGTTCAGGATATCTCCAAGATGCATTGGCATTGGCCTGGAATTGGCTCTGTCCCTTTAAAGGGATGACCAGTGGAAAGTGAATTACCTACATCTCCATTGGCCCTTCTGCCTACGAAGCTCTGAATGATTTGATGGGATGCCATACGGGAAGGTTACACTGTCATTCCCTGCACTTTTGTGGGTAAGCAAAGAGTGTCAATATTTGGATTTGTCATACCAGCAATTGCTCACTCCCAGAGTACGTGCAGCCCCACCCATTCCTATATGGATCAAGTAGGTCAGCAAATTTCCTGGGAGGTGGATTTCCTTTCACAGCTTTCTCTTCAAGAGAATAGTGTTGGTCATTCGGAATGAAGAGCCAGACTGATGAGTAAATCTAGTGCTGCATGAAAGAATATTACCATATGTGCTCAACTTACAGTCATCAGATGTGCCAAGAAATGAATAATGAGGATTTTACTCTGTTCAGGGTCATTTGTGGCAGTGGAACTGCTTGGAGCTGAGTTGGAATTGTTTTATGGCAAACAGCATCTTTGGCCCTGAGGTGATTCCTTTGTAAAGTGTTTTGAGAGAAAGATCTTGCTAGTGTATCCATTTGTGGGTTTTCCTCTTCCTGCTCTTTGAAGAGTTCCTTGGTGACAAACTTGAGTACCTTTTGTCCACTGTGTCCATGTTCAGCATCACCATGATTTGGAAGCAGACAGATAGGTTCACTTCCGTTTGGAGCTTGTCAGAGCCAACTAATGTTTGCAGAGAGCTTGGTGGAAAGCACGGCAAGGCATTCCTTTCTGCTCAAAAGGTAGCTGCTCCCCTCAGCCAAGGCACTTTAAATCAGTAGGACAAACAGTACAATATTCTGGTCTATATTTACAGGCCAAGAGTGAGCACAGTGCATTTGAATATACAGAGATGAGGGTGGATGGTCTGTAGAAGACAGGACGCTGAATAAAATTTGGGGGTTGGTTTTCTTTCGATTGTGGCAAAGAAAGGAGGCTTTAAGAAAAGGCAATCACAGAGGTAGGTACAGTTGTAAATTAATTTCTCTTTGATCTTCACTTCGTTTGTGCTATCCCACATTAGCTGGCCAGGTTATTTTTAAAACTGGCTGTAAACAAGAACAATACATAGCTCTGAAGTTTCATGTCCTCCATCTGTTTCATTGTGAGTGTCTTAAATAGCTCTACAGGTGCATTTTTCTTGTCTGGGATCACAGGTATGTGTAATAAATGTTCTGGAGCTATGTAGGTTCTGCCTAAAATTTCAGGTTTTCCTGTAGACTTTAGCTTGAACAGACTGTTGAGTAGACAAAAGGGTTGGTGCTATGTCACTGTTTTGCACTACATTTTTTGTTCAGACCTTTCCCAATACCTGCCTGGGTTCCAGGGCAGTGGAGGTCTGGGATCTTCAACAGGTATCACTGCCTTGACAAGAGAGCCAAAGCATCTTTAAAAGATCAGAGAAAATTAAGTGAACAAACAGGCAGCCACAGATAAGAAGCTACTTGTTTGACTTTTTGACATGTACCCACATACTCTTCTGTTGTCATCCAAGGCTTTCAGCACACAGCATTGAAATTTGATCTTTGGTTTTCGGATAAAAACCTGTTAGTCACTGTGCTCTGGTGGTATTTTCCTCTTTGTCGGTAATTTCCCAAGTCAAAATTTATGGCCTTAACCTGGAAGTTTGCGCTGGCAAATATTTTAATTTTGTGAAAGGGTTGTTAGTACATAAAGACACTGACCTAGAGCTGCGATTTATCTCCCCCCTGCTGTTAAGTATCACAACTGGGGAAGTCTGCTTATGCAAACGTGATGCTAGAAGTCCTCTGCAGTGAAGACATGTAAGTGCTTCTGTGGTACAACCCATCAGTAGACAGCACAGACTAAACAAAAAGAAGATGAAAATGTCCCCATGAAGATGTTACATGCTCTTAAAATCAAGGCAGGGATAAAATTCAGCTGGTGTTTCACAAAGTGCTTCCTACCAGTGGGTTTTTTTTTAAATAACCCAGTCCGTATTTTAGACTGAGTTATTCTCTACCTTGACCTAAGTCTTCCACCATCTAGAACTTACTACCCCATATTTTTCTGCAGACATTTTCCCTTTTTATCTTTGCCTTCTACCTTACAGTTCTTACCGTGGTACAGTAACAGGAGCCACACGTAGAGACATATATGGCAAGAGATAAGTTTAAAAGCATTTGTGCAGAAACACAGTACAGCTAAATCAGATTTTACTCTTTGCATATGTTCCAGTCAGCTTCTCAAAATGGGATTTCTCTTAACCTGTTTCTCCAGGAACTGTTCTTCCATGGTGGTGGAGGGAGATTGTTTCACAGTACTGATTTCATTCTATGTAGTTGTAACTATCTGCATTTCTGTGGTGTTTTTCTGGGCATCTCTAGGTCATGCAAATGTAGATTTTCAAGCTAACAGCAGGACTCAGTAAGCCTGGCTAGGAGTTAGATAGTTTGGTCACAGTCACAGTGTAGACAATCTGTATTTGTGGGACTTCTTTTTCCTCCACAGATAGCTTTGTTCAGAGATCCTCAAGACCATCTGCAGAAACAGTCCACCACAACCTCCCAACCATTGAACTGTTGCATCGCTCTAGATCACCCATCACCAACAACCACCGTCCATCACCAGATCCCGATCAGCGGCCACTCAAGTCCCCTATGGACAACACTATCCGTCACCTCTCCCCAGCCGACAGGGTGCCAGGAACAAGGCATCAGCATGAGAACAACCAGCAAGAGCCTTATCCTCTCTCAGTGTCCCCAATAGAAAACAACCACTGCCCGCCTCCTTCTGAGATGCTCCAGAAGCCCTCCAGCCCTCGCCAGGAGAACACCAGGGTCATCCAGCTGATGCCCAGCCCTATCATGCATCCTTTGATACTGAACCCCAGGCACTCTGATTTCAAACCGCCAAGGTTGTCTGAGGATGGGCTGCACAGGGAAGTAAAGCCAATCAACCTGTCCCACCGAGAAGAGTTAGCTTATATGAATCACATCATGGTGTCTGTATCCCCTCCTGAGGACCATGCAATGCCAATTGGAAGAATAGCAGGTAAGTGACATTCTCTAGGCTGCACCAAAGTTGATGTTCTTTATTCATAACTAACCATGCTTTTTATTAAGAGCTGCTCGTTTTCTTTTGCTACTCTGTGACCTCAAGAGTTTACTGTCATTCTGCAAATTTCACTCTATCTGGGTTAGACAGTTAAATATTAATAAACCAATTTCATGACAGGTAAGCAGAGGTGCAGAATGACTTGCCTGTGATTGCAGAATGTGTAATCAGTATTGAATCATTTGCATCTTGACACTCACTGCCTCTCTACCCACTAGCAATCCATTCATTTCCCAAGATACATGTCTCCAAAGCCTTGTCCTGCAGAGAGGTAGTTTTCCAAAAGTTGCATTCACATTAGTGTCCAGTCCTATGGAAAGGGAAAAAAACCTCTGTCAGTAGCCTTTGAAATCATGCAATGTCAAGCCCATTATGGAGCTGGCAGGACTAATGAAATACCACCTCACAGAGTCCTACTTCATAGCCTTTCCCATGTTTCTCACACTAGGATTGTCCCTTTTTACAGAAACAAGGTTGTCTTTGTCCCATGCAAACCACAGACACGGTCTCACTTTTATCGTAAATAACTGACATCACAATAAACTGAACCCGGAAGCTGAGATTGCAGAGAATATTTCTTGTACTCAAAAGGGAAGTGTAAATGGATACGGAGAAGGCAAAGGGGAATCCGTCCACTTCAGAAATATGCTGAATGCCTTAGTAATCAATTTCTTGTGAGAAAAATTTGTAAATACACTCCACACCCAAAAATACTCCATGTGTTCATATACCCAGTTCCTGTGAGGTATTACACATGTCCACAGAGGTACATTTTAAAAAAACACCTTGTTCTTTTTTGTCCTTACATGCCTTAAATTTTTTACAGATGTGCTGCTGCATCAGCTTTAGTGAGGAAGATTTTGTATTTTCTTAAGACTTACCACTTTAAATTCCACAGATACATATCTTGCCATCTAGCTAACATCAGCCACAACAAAGACCATGATCCTTTCACATAATAGAAAGATGAGTTAAAGAAATTAATCTTTTGACATTTTTGCCTGGCTCACACTTGTTTCTCTCCTTTTGATTTTTTATTACCCACACTATTCTTGGCAAGTTAAGAAATATACTTAATATTATGGCAGAGAAGATACTCTGCTGGTTGCATCACTGGAGATTTACTTTCCATAAAGTATTATTGGAACATCAAGGGGATTGTTTATTTTTCAGAAGGAAGCATTCTCAAAGAATAAAGCCTTGTCTGAAATGAAATTAAGAAAAATTATGGGGAGTGGGTGGTAATGTAAATTTTTAATTTTAACCCAGGAATTTTCTTACAGCATTGGGAATCTTTGGTTTCTGCACTTTGTGCGCTGGGTCCAGTGACACCAGCCCTGTAACTAGTACTCCCATGTCCTTTCCATTCTCCTGTTGTTTGCAGGGCAACAGAGCCCAAGCCCATGTATATTTGGACCCAACACTTACTAGTTGCTTGGCAAGTATGTGTAGCTGTTTAAAGTATTGTACACAGGCTATATTTGCAGGCTTAGGTGCTTTCGCCTGTAGTCCTATGGTTCACTTGGACCCACCAGCATGGATGGTATGCCTTAAACAGTTGGTTCAATATTTCATGCCAGAGAGACCTGAGATGTATTCCAGGCAATTCAGTTCAGATGAGGACTGTATTTTACAGCCAAGGGTTGGGGAAGTACACAGCTCATGGTTAGATTTATTAGATTTTTACTGATGAATTTGCCAGTGTACTCCTCTTAGTGCCCCATGTCCTTTAATTGTAAACACCAACAAGCCTCACTTGCTGTACAGGCACAAGTTGCTATTCTGGTTGGTTTGTAATGGCCACTGTACTGTAGATACAACCTCTGAGGAGCTCACAGCCAATTTAAATGTGACATTACTACCAAACATTTAGACAGCCCGTGTTTTATGCCTGAAGTCAACTTCATCAGAGTTGTTGAATTCAATGGCAGTATACTTAGGCCTCCTGGAAAGAAAGTGCATACCTTTCTGCCTGCTTCCCACCCATCTCACAGCCTTCAGTTTAGAGCTCTTGCCATTAAGTTATTTCATTTCTTTTCTTATATCGGCGTGAATCTCTGGACTTTCTGTCAGACAAAATAGTGACTTCTACTCACTGGCTGACTAATCTTGGTTACTTTTTTATGTAATATCATTTTTCATAATATTAATTTTAGTGGTAAAGCACTTTCCCTCTTACAGCAAAGAATTTGAAGTTGAAGGTCTTATTATCTTTTTCTCTAAAGCCATTTGACACTTTTCTAGCAAAGCCAGAGGCAGAGTATCTTTATATTACTTACTCAGGTCATATATATTATCTGTCATTGGCTAGAGTTGATTTTGAAAATTATGTTTAGCTATCTTCTCAACACAATATGCACAAGTCTTTTCCATAACTTTGTCAGAACTAGAGGTCATTGCATTGGGATGATCAAAAGGCAGATTTGCATCCCATGTAAATATATCAGGCAAGGGATAAACTAAGTAACTCGGGCATCAGCAGTCATCTAGGTAACTGCATGTAAAAATATTAAAAGTGCATCAGAAGTCGAGTCTAGCAGAGCAGTGTAATGGACAATTTTCGTCACTGGAACTGCTAATTCAAGGCAACAGCACTGTTGGTAGTCAGTTCCTAACTTGGACTCTGGCAAGCAGGTGGTCTATATGTGGCTTACTTTTAGCTCTGGAATTTTTTTAATAATCAATCTTGGTTTCCCCCAGACAGCCTCCAAGGATTTCTGTGTGTGAGGGGGAAAAGGAGGGGGAAAAGAGATACCTTTTTCTTTTTTTTTTCTCTTTTTTTTTTTTTTTTTTTAAACACAGTGGCAGTTTCAGTCAAGTCAAGCACCTGAAATTAGCCATTCTGTAGACCAGAAATTCTACCCCCCATGAACCTCTGACACTGAAGGTTTTCTTAACAAACTTTTTAGGACTCTGATGTCTCGTGAAGGGTACTTCCCCAAGGTTCAAGAAAAGGCAGGGCTTATTGCATTTGCAGGCATTCATAGTGCATTGTGCCTGAGGCAGGGTTTGCAGACCTGGTGAAACCACAGCTACCTGCAGCCATCGTGATGTTCTGCTCCCTCATCTTTCCTTAGGACCTCTGCTGTTAACTTTAGCCAGGGCTCATTTTCACCCACAAAACTTCATTTATTTTCATGTATATCCATGTCCACTTCAGCTTGTTAGTGTGCAAGAAAATGGGATCTGATGCACTAGATCTCACCAAAAACCTGTCAGTGGCTTCAAAGAGGACATAGGAATCCCTGCAAGAGGCTGTCATTATCCAACTACAACAAAGTTAATTTCATCCTAACTTTTATCATCTAGAGATTGTTCAAGAAACATCCAAATTAATCTAAAGACATTCTGGTAGTTACTTCACTTTTGATTCAGTCACTTGAAACTAATACAATTCTGGATGTTTCTTGTGAGGGGAAATAAATTACCAAGCAGGTTCCTGGGATTTTCAGCTCCCAGTGACTTTTTCTGTACTAACTCTCTGGGTCTGAAAGGCTTCTTCATTAATCCACAGCAGATGCTGGTGTTGATAAAGACCGAACAGCTCCTTTACTCAAGCATTGTCCAGTACAGATATGAACAAAATGACTGTGTAGGTGTGAAAGGCAGAGTGCTGTAGGGCACTGGGAGGTTCAGCTGGACTTCCCCCAAGGGCTGGAACTGGGACCCAATAAAACACTTCAAACTCTGGGTTCACTCTGCATATGTCTAAAGCAGACCTATCCTATTCATGCAAGCCACGTAGAAGGATGAGCTCTGCTATTCCTCCACAGAGCCCCCACCCTGCCTATTGCTTTTGATTCTGCACTGCATTTGGTAGGGAGAAAATCTAAAGACGGGTGAGTCCTGTGTCTGGTGTTGTCTGTTGGTGTGCTGTTCTTATCAGCTGGTTTGTCTTAGCAACTGGGCTGTATCTGACTTCATGAGCTGCCAGATTTTTTTTCTTCCCCTTCTGAGGGAGTCTGAGGGAAAAACAGGTAATTTTAAACAGTTCAGAGTCACGTTGTCTACCAGTGTATTGGTTTGGCCCACAAAACTGTTGACTGCTCTTGGAATGCAGATGGGTGAGATTCCTACCCTATCAAAGTCATGACAAAGAACTACCTCCAGCTTTACTTCTGGCTTACCTCAGCCTCTCAGTGTGCCACACATCCAGAGAGTACAGGGCATAGCATGAACCCCACAGATCTGTAGAAATCCATGTATGAGTCTCAATAAAAATAGTCTGATGGCTGAAACCAGAAATGCAATCCCCTGTTAAGAGCACATCAGCTGTGAATGACTCATGTTCTACCAAAAGTACTAAACAGCGCTTAAAATGGGCATAGACTATGTGCTAGCTCTGAGCATGGGGAGGGCTTCTTCCCCAAAGCTCTGTAGGGATAGTAGTTCGGTTGTTTTGTGTAGGGACAGTTTAGGGGAGAACAGAATCAAGGATTCTCTTCTTCCTTTGTTTGAAAAATTCACTTACGTGGGAGGAGAAAAGACAGGAGGGGATAGTTGAGTGAAGTTTTCACAAATATAGTGCTTTTAAAAAGTCCGAATCAACTGTTACTTTTTTTCTTTACTTTGGGGTTGAGCTGGAAAGCTTCTTTTAAATGAGGATCAGAAAAACTAATGGAGCTGATTGAGCTATTAAGAGTTAGTAGACATTAAAAGCTTAAATATCAAAAGGCACGAAACTTTAAATCACAGCACCTCAGCAGTGTCTCTTTAACTTCAGCTAGGACCAGAGCCCCAGTGCCCGCTTTTGCTCCAAATATGTCTATGTAACATTTACAACTGTTTCAAGTTGCAGGATGATGTTTTGGTTTTTTTAACTCATAGTACCAGGAAAATCCTTTGTGCAAATGCACCACTTTAGTTTATAAATATATATTGTGTTACACCGCATTAGTTTATTTTTCTTTCTGTACAAAATAGCTGTACAGGTACAGTTAACTATGCAATAGCATATGCTGGATGGTGGGGAGGGATAGTGAAAAGGAGGGAAAGAACCGTTCTGCCTCTATGTACGGAGGGTAAAAACCAACATCTTAGAAATTACGAGTTTTGTAATTGATACTGTTAGCCCTCAGAGAAGGGCTGGCAAAAATATTACAGAAAAGATTATACTGGGCACTGTTGAAAGGCATTTAAAGAATAATGCAGTCATCAGGCAGGGTCAGCACAGGTCCACAAAGGGTAAGTCCTGTTTAACTAATTTGAGATCTTTGATAAGGTCACCCACCTAATAAGGGAAGGTGGTGGATATAGTTTTTCTGGATTTTAGTAAGGCTTGTGGTACTAACCCTGAGCCAAGTTGCATGGCTGTGGGATGAGCGGGTTCACAGTGCTCTGGGTAAAGAACTGGATGAAGGGCTACATCTGGCTGGCAACCAGTCATCAGTGATGTTCCCCTGGACTCAGTTCTAGGACCAGTCCTGTTCAGTCATCTGGATACACAAGTTGTATGCAACTTCAACAAGTTTACTGATGATACCAAACGGAGAGGTGCTGTTGACTCTTTTAAGGGACAAGATGCCTTGCAGTGGAGTCTGTATAGATTGGAGCACTGGGCTGTGCTTGGTGGGATGAAATTTAACAAGTGCAACTGGTGGATTCTGAACCTGGGGTGGAGTAATTGCCAAGCACAAATATAAACGGTGAGAGTAGCATGTGGAGAGCAGCCCTGCAGAGAGGGATCTGGGTGTGCTGGTCAAC
Source organism: Grallaria varia (assembly GCA_013396735.1). Classification (NCBI taxonomy): domain Eukaryota; kingdom Metazoa; phylum Chordata; class Aves; order Passeriformes; family Formicariidae; genus Grallaria; species Grallaria varia. The sequence goes on from VWZG01010396.1 coordinate 650,396, forward strand.
ACCAGGCTCAACATGAGTCAGCAGTGTGCCCTGGCAGCCACGAGGGCAAACAGCATCCCGGGGTGTATCAAACACACAGCTGTTTTTTAAGATGGCACATAACATTACCTACCTGTATACATGCCTGAGACAGCCAGTGCATCTCCACCACTGTCATGAGTCATGATCCCAGCAGAACTTAGCATAGTTGTGACTGGTGGGCTTTTGTGAAGCAGACTTTGGGGTCATCTTTTACAAGACAGTTGCAGCAGCTGAACAGTTACAAGTTACAAACAGGCAAACTACAGAAAACCAAAACAGTGGTTCACTTTAGCATTGTAAGTACTAAATTGTAAGTGGTGAGGGTTTCAGTGCCTGCTTTCCAGGCAACTGAGCCTCCCTCCTATAGGGCAGCAACTCACAGACAGATTGGAGCCTTTAAAGAACCTGAAAATCCTGGTGTAGTGCTGACCTGTCACTCACACTTGGATATGACAGTGATAATGTCGCTGGCCTGGTCAATCACTTACCCTTGCAGTCATGTACACTTTTACATTTTCACTATATGCTGTGTCTATTCTGAGCTTCTTATGAAAAGCCAGATTACTACAGAGACTGAAGTATGGATGAGAGTCAAGCTCATAGAGTTCATATTCATAGGAGTTTTCATTATAACCTAATATATTATAACATGGCATTAACAATTAATTTCAGCATGAAAGTGTGCCTTCCCTGCCAATTTAACTAACAACACTCAAGCTCACACAGTACCTGAATGCCAATAGCTTGAATAAGTGGTTGTAGATTTTCTGTGAAGTGTCTTGCTTCACAGAAATATTCTTGCTGCACAGTTACAGGAGCAGAAATTTGTGGTTAGGCCTTGTTTGGGTTCGCTCAGAAGCCAGAACTGACCAAGCCAGAGGAAAGCTTGGTCGTTTAGATTTCATTCCATTCTTCTCCTTACTGTACTGCAGCATTTACATACCATGGCTAGACGTGTAAGCAGGTTCAGAGTATCCACTGGGGTCAGCAGGATATTACACACTTGTTTTTTAAAAACTTGTCTTTTCATGAAAACAGGCCCCTTATTTTCCCTGTATATTTCACGCTTTTTTCAGGCTAGAATTGTGTTGGTAATTAGATTTTCTTCTACAAAGCAAACTTGAATCATTTTGAATCCTCTTAGTTAAACAAGGGGAATTCACTGTGGTGTTTACACTATACTTCACTGTCTTCAGAGACAGGCCTATTTAAGTCTGGCTTTAATACCTATCAGTTAGAAGTGGCATACATAAGTTTTTATCAGTTTACATTAATTCAAATGCACACCGTTAAACTGGTAAGACTGCTGTTTTCCATCTCCATTGAGGGAAAGGAAGGAAGAGAGAGTTTGGTTATGTCTCAGTGTGTAGATTTAACCCCAAGAAGGAGAGATCACATTTCAATTTTCTCCGAGAGACCTGTGAGAAATTGCCAGTTTACAGCTTATGAAGTCCCTTCTGGAGGGATTTCCTGAGAAGACACCAGGGGCCACGTCCTCCAGCCATGGTCACACCTCTCCAACTACTCTGGGCTTTCTGATGGAACACAGAAGTGAGGTTCATTGGTAGTAGTCTACTACAGACAGTGATTTTTTGCTCTTGAAAAAAAAACAAGCCCAAAACACACAAGAAGTCTAAATCCAAGACTAAACTGTCACTCCTGCTTTTGCCAACTTCTCTAAAGTACAATTCTGCAGGTAAAGCTTCTTTCTTAATTCTTAAATTCCCATCATTAAAATGTTTAGCTGTCTTTCTGATGTCAGAGAGTTTGTGAGGTGTTTGTAAGGTGTATGTGAGCAGGTTGAATTTCCCTTTTTCTAGTCATTGCCCTTCACAAGCAGTAAAGGTGAGGACATGCCGCAGGAGAATCAGAGGCAAGTTTCTTTAACAAGAGTCTTTTCTACCATTGTGGTAGAGCAGGAAAAGAATAGCCCTTAAAGATAATACTGAAAATGCCTCTCTAGTGGGGATGAGGGGGTGTAGCAGAACAGGACAGGAAGAAAAAAAGACTTTTTTACTACAGCAGACTTGAGCTTGCAGAGTTTTCTTCTGTCAAACAGTCTGTGGCTCATCTATTACATATTCTTAGTGAATTGAGGGCTCTTTTCTATGACCACGTGAGGGATATGAAGCTTTTGGATCCTCCTTCCCTGCACACGTTTTATTGCCAAAGACAGAGTTGGGCCTCATCTTGGTGTGTTCTTTTTACAACCTCGCAACACAGCTGTTAGCAGCATGACAGTCTCAGGTTCCTGCCCACCTTATGCCTGATCCCTCACTCAGTGTTTCTCTTGTAAAACAGAAGCAATGTACAACTGTTGTATTGTGATTTGACAGCCTCTGTCCTCAGACCCAGCTTGAATGTACTGAGTTGAACAAACAAATACTGGCTTTACTGCACCAGCTTAACATCCTGCTTCCAGCAGCAACATTCACGGAAAGAAAACTGTTTTCCCTCTGTAACCTGGTAATGGATTAACACAGAGTGATAACCAGGACTGCTCCATCTCAGGGTCAGTGCTCCCACAGTCCTCAGAGCCATTTGACCCCTTAATCATGACACTTGGTTGCTTTTTTTTTTGTGGTTTTGACAGTTAAAATAAATATGCCATGGATAGATACTGAGTCTGAATTGTGTTTCAACACAGCAGTAATTCTACTGTAGCATGTCTGTTAAAGAAATCTCCCCCGTCCAACCATTCACAAGAGTCTGGCAGTCACACTCCCAAGGTGAGAGACTTCACTACTGGGACGAAAGCCCCTGCACTGAGGGCTCCAGTCGCTGCTTGGCTCCCCACACACCCCAGTCACACAGTCAGACCAGGTTTCCTTACTAGTTTGACCCCAGCTTTCCCATAGTAGATGTCTAGTTCCATAAAGCCATGATGCAACAAGGCAGAGGTGGTGCCTCCAAGGAGAACCCCCAACAAAAGAACCCTTGGGTTATCCCCTCGCAGTCTACCCCCATGAAAGTCTTGAACCTCCTCCGAGTCTTCAGCTCCAGTTGTGTCTCTCAGTGTCCATCCAGCTCGCTGGTACCACCCATCTTCATGGCCTTTGTTACGCAGAGGGTTGACAGTTCACAACCTCTTGTCTCTCTGGGCTTCCACCCAGAGCTCAATCTGCATTTCGAACTTGAAGCTTTCAAACCAAGCTACCTGCACCTGATGTATTCCTCAGCATGTCGTTCTTTCTTAGTGTGCTGTGTGTTTCCCAGTTTATTTCTTGCCATGGAAGAGGTTTTCAGCGAGAATACAGGAGCTGATTTGATAAGCCCTATCCGTATGTCTTTCCTCTGCACCACCTTTATTTTTCCTCCCGCTCTATTTGTGCAATGGAAGCAAGTTAACTGAGTAGTTGTCATTGTACTCCTGAAACACATTACAGTATTGGCCAACCTGATGAACTGCATGCACCAGTTAGGTAGCCAGAAGACTTGTCCAGAGACCTCTGCCTGTTGCACAGTTTAGAATGTGGTGAAAGTGAGTTAATGCCAAACCTAAACCACTCCAGGACTTAGGAGTTCTCTCCCAGTCTTTTTTATTTTTCATACAACAGCCAATAACCTTTGTGTTTTCTTGGTTCTAGCTACAGTTTAAACAAATCTAGATACTCCAGAGTAGTGTTGTCTTGTCAAAGATTTACTGACCTTCTCCAGCAAGGGGGATGGTCACAGACCATCCGTGGGACTTCCTGTGCCTCTGTCTTGTTTCTCCCAAACTTTGCCTGCTCTGCCAGTGAAGTCTTGACACCTTCCTTGTCATGGCATTCACTAGATCTTCCTGCCTGCAGAAATAGCAGGTGACTGTTTTTTTTGCAGGGTTTGTTTCTTCTGTTTAAGTGATTTAAGTCAGCTTACAGAGAAATCCAGCAACAGAGCTAGCACAAGGTAAGCACCAGGAAGAAAGGGGGATAAAAGGGAAGGGAGATCAGGACCTTCTTCTTGCACCAGCTGAATTTCATCAGTTCATCATTTTGATACTGTGAGCATCACTGTGTTAGCTTCACACATGGGTCAGGTGTGCTTACAGAAACCAGAGTACCAGATAGCTTCTAGAGAAATTCTGTTCATTAGTTTCAGTTGGGAACAGCTGTTGTTTGCTTCACTCTAAACAAATGGAACTGAAGCACAAATCACCTTGTAAAATAAAGGGGAGAACTCTTCAGCTGGTAGAAATCACAGAACCAATTAAGTCAAATGTTATCACACTGGAGAAATTTTAGGCTAACCTTCTCAGTAAGGGTAAGGCCTCAGCTGATGCTAGAGGGAGTATGATGATTTTACTTTGGCATCTCTTCCTCTGTGAAGCCATGTTGGGTTCCAAGTCAATCTACCAGCCAGATCAAATGCATTTTACATAATGATCTTCACTGCAGGGTGTGGGTGGGTCTCACAAAACATTTTTGTGGTTTTGAGAGGATTTTGGTAGTTGATACATGAAGGGGGCCAGCTCTGCTCCGTGGACCTCAAACAACAAAGGTCCCAGATACAGTGCGTATTTTAAGAAATACTGCAGTGCATTGGAATGTTACATTCTGAGCAGATAGGTCTTTAGCATGTATAAACCTGTATTGTTATTTAGCATTATTTAGTCCTAGGGAGCACAGATGTAAGACCTCTCACTGCTGTGCCATGAAGATGACCTTGGCCAAATGATACTAGAGAAGTCCTTCATAATGGCTGGACAAATGTCAAGATACTAGGAACCTAAGTCCCATAATGTTTAATTTACAGATCAATTTGAGATGGTATTTCAATTCTAAGGGATATTTATTACTATCATGTAGCCATTAGGAACTATTTATATGCCAGTGTTCTTTATATGCCAGGTCTATATTCAGAAGACTGTGCTTGTAGTCTTAATATGTGAAATGAAGGATCTGTAATACATACTCATAATGTCTGTTTGAATGTCACAAGGGATTCTTAGTGACACTATTTACAGTCTCCCCTGTAATGTAGCATTATCAAACTGTGGTGTAGGTAAACAGAGCTGTTTGTCCAGAAAAGAGAAATGTGAATTTTATCATGTCAGGGAAGAGTGGCTGAGGTTTGGGCACTTCTGCCCTATGAAAGAAGGGGTTACAACTACAGTAGCAGGTGAGCTTGCTGCTATCAGTGGAGTTTAAAGCCAGCAATTGCTGTTTATGAGAGAGATTTCTTAATATTCTGTAAACTCCCAACTGCTCTGTCTCCCCCACCCTTTCCAGAGCTGGGTAACTGCCTGATTTTCTTATGCATGGTGTCAGCTGTGGCAGGCAAGTAGCAGCCAAGAGACTGAGTGTGAAGGCAGCCCCCAGGGTCTGCCAGTCTTTGAACTGTACAGTGCATGGGGTGTGAAACTGTCACCTCTTGCATGTGTAGGGCAGTGTTTATGGCAGACGGGTTGAGAACCAGCTAAGTACACCTTATCACTGCCTTGTGCGTAACTATAAAAGTCCCTCTGGAAGCATTAGCTGCAAGAGGAAAGTTGTAGCCGTACCTCTCCATTTGAAGGTACAGTTGGCCCTAATTCCCAGCTAATTATGTAGCTCAGTCTTGCCTAGTAATGCAGCTGAGAAAATGGTAGGACATGGAAATTCCACCACTTACGAGCCTTGCCACATTGCTGGACCATTTGCCACCTTCCCACTTTGGCTAGGTTGTTTGATACTGCATCACCTTAAAGCCTTTCAGACCCAGCTCTACTCACAGCTAAATCCATTTACCTTCTGATTGTACAAAGTACAACAATCTGTGGTCATTTAAAAAAAAAAAAAAGTTATGTGCGCATTAGGGGGAAATGATGTTTCCTTGTGCTGTGGAGGCACCGTTACTTTCTAAGTAAGTTTATTTTAGCTAAAAGGCAGGAAATTGCAGCCTGCAGTTTAGGTACCAGCCCTAACTCAATGGCACTATTGAATCTCCCACACTTTTAAACTTGCTTGGCCTCAGCAACATCTATGTGCGTGCTTCCATTACTCACTACCCAACACACACCCTGTGGAGAGTCTCCTCATGCAGCAGCTTTTTTTGAGGCCTTCTGACAGCCAAGGAAGTGATTTAGTCTTCACTGAGTCATTCACACCATCCAGACTTTCCTCATACAAGTAATTTATGCTTGCTAAACAACCATCCACGTAAAAGTTTTCCTCTCCATTTCTCTGTCCTTCTTGAAAATACACATAACAATTTTGACCTTCCTGGAGGATGCAACTTTCTATATCATAGAATCAGAGAATATCCTGAGTTGGAAGGGACCCACGAGGACCATCAAAATCCAACTGTTGGTCCTGCACAGGACAGCCCCAGGAATCCCACCATGTGCCTGAGAATGTTGTCCATCATCTTCACCAACATTTTGTAGAGATACCTCTTTTCCCAGTAGATAAGCTCCTTTTAAAAGCATTTTCTAGCATTGCCTCCACTTCGGTTTTGTCTAATTTCATAGGCTTGCAGTGTACTTCAAATGGACTCTACTATGATCCAGATTCTTTACAGTCTCTGAGAGTTATCAGGTGGTCTTTGACCTGTAGTCTCTGATGTCCTATTAAAGATGGTTTCTGCTAGCCTATTGGTAGATTATTTAGTTGATGATCCTCTTGTCAGGCAGTAGACCCCTCCAGGACCTCATATTTTTTCCCGTGCAGTCTGTAGAGAAAGCTACTTAGGGCATAAATCATCTGGGGTTAAAAACAAACAAAAAACCCCCAGAGTGCCCATGCTAATATTCCTGAAGGCCTCCCATGTGAAACTTTAAAGAAGGCAAGCTGATTTTGGTACTCTGCAGAAAGAGCTCATACATAACTGAAGTGTGCTGCAAAGCATCAGCTGGTCCATGATAACACTGTGCATGCTCCTCATAGCTCTCAGCTCTGTGAGAAGAAATGCAGGGAGCCTAAATCTTTCTGCTGTTGTTTAATGGTTATTCCTTCCGGTTTGCAGTGGCTTGACACACAGTTTACCATAGTTGCCCTGGTGCCCATTAAGTTGTTGCAATTGAGTCATGTATCTAAATTTGCTGATAGACAACTATTCAGTCTGAAAATGAGTTTTTAAGTGGTTGTAGAAACTAAGCAGTGTTTTCAAGGATTTTCAGTTTTCTTGTTGAAGCAAACAGCAGTCTAACATACTTTGGTGGTTGGATTTTTTTGCAAATTCCACCAGCCTACTAAATACCTCTCCAAGTCTGATCAGCTCAGTCAGTTTAGAATATGGGATGGGGACCCTAGTCACTTAAGACTTTTTTGTGAAGATCTCAAGATGCAGATCTGAGTTCTACTCATTTGAGGGATATTTGTGTTCAAGCTTAGCCTGAATCCATTCTAAAAGTTAAATGAACAACAAAAGCCAAATCTGTACTTGAATCCCATCTCTTCCTAGCATCTGAAGCTCTGTTGTTAATATAATAATTTGACACCTAGACATCGTAGACTGATTTTTTTGTGTGTGTGTAATGGTTTTACCCTGGTTGGATTCCAGGGACTCACTAAATCCTTTCTGCAACTAGGCAGAGGAGAGAGGTGAAGATGAGAGGTGGGAGAGAGATCATTTACTTATTACTTTTACGGGCAAAACAGACTCAAAGTGAGATAATACTTAAATTTATTACTAACAGGATAAAAGCTAAAGAATGAGAAATAAAACAGTCTTAAAACACACACACACTTTCCCCCCCACCTCTCCTTCTGTCCATGGGGGGGGGTTGCTGCCACTTGCAGTGTGAGTCCCCCCACCCCTTGGGGTTACTCCTCCATGGGATGGATTCTCTGCACCCCGATGGTCCTCCATGGGCTGCAGGGTTTTTCAGCTCTGAGTCCTTTCCCCTGCTCCTATGGAGTCCCTCCTCCCCCTCCTTGGGACAGGGGAAGTTTCTGGCAGCTTCTAACAGAAACCACCTCTGTAGCACACACACACACACACCCCCACTAAAATTCAGCTACAGAAACCCAGGACAGTGTGCTTCCTTGGTTTTTGTGAAGAAAGGGACCCCAGTATATTTATGTGAAAGGGAGGTTAATGATATTGCCTATTGCAAATAATGAGGTGGAAGTAAAGTTCCATGTAAATCATATCTCTGTAGAACTGCAAATATTAGCTGTAATCAGAGGCTATCTGACCCGGGTTGAACATTTAAGAATATGACAAAGCCTGACATTGACTTGTCTCTGCAGGAGCACCATCCCTCCAGTTGACCGCAAGGATTCTTGCACTAAAATGCCATTTTCTATACATTTCTCACATTGAAAGAGTCCTGGAATGAATTGCAGTATGTCGAGGAACTGCTTAAGTTGGCCTTTACTATCCTTTTATGTGAGAACTTCACACAATATTAAAAGGCAAAAACCAGTAGAGCAATAGCAATATAATCTCCCTTCTCTTCATCGATAAATGAAGTCTAGAAAAGGTTTTTTCTAATATGTGTGCATGTGTGTGTGTGCAAAAATATTGACAGAAAGGCAATGGAAGAACCGTGTTTTGTGAGTTTTGAGGGGGGGTATGACAGAAATTAAAGCAGTAGCCTTCCACTTTCACTTTTACAGACCTTCTACATAATCCAGGGAAGTCCAGGGAAACTTATCGCCAGGTTTTATTTTTTAAATTAAAGCCTAGAAAATTTTCAAATGGGAATGGATATTTTTCTGTGGAAAATGTTTTTCTGTGAAAAATGTTAATGAAAATATGGTTTTCCCAACCAAAAAGTCTACGTCTTTCCTTTCACATTTCTCCTCTTGTGGATGTTATGGATGAGATGACCATCAGGGTAGGTTCAGCTGGAACAGAAACCTTCAATTTTTGCCAGATGTCATCTCTTGTTCAAAACTGACTGCTTTATTCTTCATAGCACTGGTAGAAAGAGTTTGTAGTAAGGATGGACACTGGCAAACTTAAGTTCTGGTTTTAGACACAGTGAAAGTTTCAGACATAGTCTTTGCTGTTTGAAAGTGGGAAAATACCATAATTTTAATATCTCTAACCATTTCAAGTGTGCTCATTTTTTTCCAAAAAGCATTTTCTCATACTGAACATGTCATCGACCCCATTGTAATACACCCCAGCCCCAGACAGACAGACAGGAATAGAAAGACAGGCTGACAAGAATTCATTTTACCACTGCTGTAGGCTGGATGTCTTTGGTTGCCAGACCTTGAACAAGTCTAACAAGCCATCTCTCAGAGGCTGGTATTGCTTTCAAAGTAAAATACAACCCTATGGCCATCTTAGGAATCTGGACAGTTGAGCTATAAAACCCCTGTTGTTTCTGACAGCAGCAATATGCCCAGCTCTGTACAATTCTTTTTACATATTTCATAGTTCCCAGTTGTGCTGTGCTACACATACACACATTGCAAACAGGAAGTATGAGCAGCTCAGCTCTTGGTTTTCTCAATCTCAGGAGGCTGCCATGAAACTGAAAAGCACTAAACTCCATCCTAAGTCTCTGTTAGACCTTTAATTAGCAACCTAAGGAATGTTTTCCCAGAGGAAATTTGAATTCAGTTATCCAAATAGAAAGAATTTAACCTCTCAATAGCAGTCAAGTAATTTTATTACTTGAGGAGTTTTTTGAGGAACCTTAAAAATTAAAACAAAATTCAAATTTAAAATGGGAGAAGGTGGCAATTTTATATTATGTGGAGTATACAAAAGAAACCTGTAAAACTGCCCAAGCTTTAGACATCATATGTGACCGCAGAAAGAGGCAAGCTCAAGCAAGTTGAGCAGGTTGCAGGATTCTTGATTTCTCCACTAAAACAGCCAGAAACAGCATCAGGGCCAACAGTGGTAGTTTTATATGCTTCAGTACAACAATAAACATGCAACAGGTCATCTCACACAGCTTTTAATGCAATGAAGGTGCTTAGTCAGTGTCAGAAGGGCTAGGAGGGAGCAGAGGAAGCTAAATATTCCAGTACATTTTGCAGATATTACTCAACACCAGCTAAGCCATTTGCATTTCAGATTGCAGCAGCTGTTTCAGCCCTGATCCCAACTGTCCTTTTACTACACATCCACCCAAAACTTTCCAGAATTAAACCCAAGGAAAAAAAAAAAAGTCAGTATTTTCTTGTTTCTCTCTTCAAAGACTGTAGGTTGCTTTGGGATTATGTTTATCAGCTGCTTTCTGACAGCCGGTACGAAAATTTCATCCGATGGGAAGATAAGGAGTCCAAAATATTTCGGATAGTGGATCCCAACGGGCTGGCCCGGCTGTGGGGAAACCACAAGGTAAGGAAGCATGCAATTCTCCTCCTACAGCACTTCACCTCTTGTAACATCACGGGAATCACTTATAAATAAGGGTGAAAGGAAGAAAGGATGTGCATATAAATTACTGCAGGAAAGCTGTAATTTTTCGTTCTACATACATAACAAATATAAATCATCCATCCTCAATCATGAAAACTTCATATACTTCATATAGAAAACCTCCTGGCTTGGTTTAGAGTCATTTAGTTATAAATGCATGTAAATATAATATCACATGGAGTGCAAGAATTAACAATCCTCTCTCAAATCATCTTATGTCTCCCTGAAACTTGATGCTAAGGATACTCTAATTAAACGTGGTCTGCAAGGAGCCCCATGCTATAATTCAGCAGAAGTTTTCTGTCTGTGTCTCTGCCTGCTCCAACTTTCAGACTTCACACGCTGTCCTGCGACAGACACAAAATGCTGCAAGATGATGTATTTCCTTTTAAGAGGGCAATTCTGCTTTATTCTGTGGAAAGCAGTTACTGATTTTTGCAGCTTGGGTCTGAGTTACATATAGATACATCTATATGAGTTTATGTATACGACTATATTCATATCAGTGTATGAGTAATCAGCATGGATTTACAAAAGGGAAGTCATGCTTGACCACTGTGATATCCATCTACAATGAAATTATTAGCTTAGTGGATTCAGGGAGAATAGTGGATATAGCTTATCTTGATTTTAGAAAGGCTTTTGAGACTGTCTCACATAATAACCTCATAGAGAGACTAATCAAGTGTGCCCTAGACAAGAATAGAGTGAGGTAGATTGAAAACTGGCTGATCTGTTGGGCTGAAAGGATTGTAATTAATGGCACAAAATCCAATCAGTATTGATGTTACCCCAGGAATTGATTCTGGGGGCAGTACTGTTTAACGTGTTCTTTAATGACCTAGATGATGGGGCAGAAGGTAGCTACCAGGTTTTCAGACAACACAAAACTGGGAGGAGTAGCTGATACACCAGACAGTTGTACTGTCATCCATATGGATGGAACATGGTGGAGATATGGGCTAACAGGAATTTTATGAAACTTAGCAAGGGGCAGTGTGAAGTCCTCCACCTGGGGAAGAATGACCTGAGGAGTGTGGGACTTCACATTGCCACATATTGCGTTCATAAGATCTCAAGTGTGGGACTGTTTTACTGGGAAGTTGGTCAGACACTGGAGCAGGTTGACCAGAGGAGAGTGTGGAGTCTCCATTCCTGGAGATGTTCAAACCCCAACTGGACACAGTCCTGAGCAACCATCTCTGGTTGATCTTGCTTTGAACAGAGGGACTGGATTAGATGATCTCCAGAGATGCCTCCCAACCTCAACCATTCTGTGATTTTAAATATGACCATATATAGCCTATAGTCTTTATAAGATCAAGATTTTCTCATGTGACTTACTGCTTCCAAGAACATCTGTCTTAGAGCTGCAAAAATGGGAATGGAGAGTTCTGCCCTTCCCCAACCTGCATGCTAATAATTGGGCCATGCCGTTGTGTCTCATGCTGGGTGTCTCAAACTGAAACTACTTCAGACCTCTAGCTACTTGGGTAACACAGTGGCCTTTTAGCATATAAGAAATGGAAGAAGCACACCACAGTATTTCAGGGAGCTTCCCAATGAAAGAAATCTAGATCTTGCAGGGAAAAACCTTGTCCCTGTTAGTGTTTAATTGCTACAGGAGCTCTTCATGTAGCCTCCCTTGGTAGAACTATTGTGGTCAAGGCAAGCAGAGGAGGTGTGCTTTTATGGGGCATTTTAGGCAGGTGGTTCAGTCTCATTTAATAAAACCAAACTCCTAACATGGAGGCTCACAGAGCAAAAGCATGCTTCTGCTAGTTTGTTATGTTTTGCCCATGGCAAGGCAGCTGCTTTATACTTGTGCAAACACAGCTTTGCCAGAAGAGTTGCCTCTCTTCTGGGAGTCTCTTGCCAGCATCGTAACCACTACTCCTTGTGCCAGAAAAATGCTCTTCATGCAGACATAGCCTATGGGGTTGATCCTGCTGTCCCTAGTCAGTACTGTGGGGGCTGCCAGTGCATGTCACATTTGCCTTGTGACAGTCAACTTCAGCAGGGCCATACCTCAGTATACCACAGTGCTCTGGCTACGGCCTTTGGAACAACAGATCCCAAAATGATGGGGAGGCTCTGTGATAAAAGTGGATGTACGACCTAATGGGCTTTTTGGTTTACACCTGTATAACAAGGGGAGAAACAGGCTGTCAATCCCTACAGTGTTCTGTGAGCATTAACGAGTTAATGCAGGGGAATCTCAGAGGAACAGTGCTCTTCGCAGGGGTTGCTGACAGATTCAGTCTATTAGCCACTGTTCTTAGGCTTTTTCAAAACGTGTTTTCATTAAGAACAGGCCTATCACATCCCAGTTGGCATGAGCATCTCCCTTCATCTAATGTCTCCACTTGTAGTTAATTAAGTCTTTTGTTATCTGTGTTTCAAGAAATTGTAGAAAAACTTCACTTGGAATTTTTCATAGATTCCCTGCTTAAATTACCCTGGTTGAAAAGAGATGCACAAAAAATTGGTGATGAGGGCTGTGGGGGCGGAATGGGCCTGCATACAGGAGAAGAGTGGAACATGTGATTTCTTGAACTGATCTAGTTACTTTAGCTAGCTGTGATAGTTCTACAACTCCTTTTGGGGCTTAGGAAGGTTTTAATGAATCATCTCACCACATTTTTGCTTTTTTTCTTTTGAAAAAAAACCAAAACAGAACAGAACAAATATGACCTATGAGAAAATGTCCAGAGCCCTACGCCACTACTACAAACTAAATATTATCCGGAAGGAGCCGGGACAAAGGCTTTTGTTCAGGTAATTTTCTTTCTTTGCTATTCCTTTCTACAGACTATTAATTTTTGAAGGTGGAGGATGGAATTGTATGGGGGGGTACTTCATTGCCCCAGCTATAAAACAGATGACAATGGCCATACAATTAATTATAAAAGCTGTCTAGCCCACTGCTTGCCAGCTTCTCGAGGCAACCACACCAATTTCCAAAAACACAGGCCAGTTTCCATAATCAGTGTAGTCAGGTCATTTCACTCACTTCAGTTGGGCTATGCCATTGTTTAAAACCTGAGAGAAATGATTCAGGCAGACTGCTGGAAAACCCACTCCAAACTGACTTCTCAAACCCAGCTCCCAGTGAAAGCTAAGCAGGGATCAGGCATTTCCTCAAGTGCATCAGCTTCCTAGAAGAGAGGCGCTCATGACCAAGTTTTCAGCAGTGGCCTTCGAGGAAGAGGAACCTGCAAGAGCTGTTCATAAAATCTAATGCATTGGATTGGATGATACAACCAAGAATTTAGAAAATAGTGCCTGAAACAGCATTAAAACAGGGAACTACTTGTACAAACTTGAGTGCAGCTGGCATGGAGCGAAAGCACTCTGGTTCTCTTCAGACAAGACCAGCAAATTGTAGTGCATATGTCTGACACACAGAGCACTGAACTCAGACCAAAGACTGCTTTCATGTCAGTGGTTGGATCTAATAGTGTGCTTGGAAATTAGACTAGTAGGAAGGCAATCTTGGAGTTTGTTTTCTTAAACAGCTAACAGAACTGCAATAGCACTCAACTACAGTTGAAAAGGTTTCTTTGGAATGACTTGTTTATGTCAGCTCTTAGAAGAAAACATAGATGGGGGAAAGAAAATGAAGGAGAGAAGTAGTCATAAGCAAAAAACAGCTGCTTGATACTTTGGTTTTGGTGGAAAGAAACAAGATTGCTTCATGGGTACTTGGATTTCTGTAGCCCTGTTGTGAAGAGTCCATTGCCCTGAGGCAATTTGTGATCTGAACGGTGCTTATCTTGAAGTCTGCCCTTCAGTAGGGGCATTAACAAAACAGGAGTCCATCTCTTCTCAACCAGGCTGCCTGTTTTCTCAAAATCTCAATGCCCTTGGATACCTCAGTTCCTCTGTCAGACTTGTGCAAATTGGCCAACAGATTCAAAAGTCACCAGGGAGCATAAAACATGAGCATATAAACCTCATTTCTTTTGGAAACTGAAAAAAAACCCAAAAAAAAACAAAAGCAGCAAAGAATTTTTTTTTGCACAGTTCTCTAATAAAACTTTTTGATGTTGTTTTCTTAGACCTATTTATATCTGAAGAGAAAAAGAACAGCTGCAAAAAATCAAGTCATTAATGTGCCTTTCTTGACTATTTCTCGCAAGCACCAAAATAATAGGAAGTGTGACTTTATAAGTAACATGCAGGCCAGTTGTCATCTGCAGATACTTGTATGGAGCTTTTAAGTAAAATGGAGTTAGAGAAGGATTTCTAATGGGTTGCCTGAGTGTCTTCTGCAACAAAATGGTTCACAAATACTGTTTCTTAATTAGCTTGTAGGTCTGGGTTGGGGTTTTTTAAATGTAATCAAATGCTACTACAAATACCCATGCTTTGATTTCCTTGACATGACTTAAAACACAGACCAGAAAGAATACCTGAAGTACTGCAGTGCAGTTCTCATCAGTCCGTTCCCCACATGGTAGGGAGGGCAGTGGGATCACTCTCGCTGGTTAGAGTTCATTCTCATCCAAGATCAACAAGACAATCACAGGGTTTAAATCAAGGCACAGGCCTGTAGGCTTTGGTGCATTTTCACTGTGTAGCCAGGGACTGATACACCATTCCTGCATGTGAGTTTTTCGCTGCCGTAACACCATTTGTATCAGCAGCATTCTTCCAGCAAACTGTTGGGAGTGACACAGCAGTGAGTCATAGCCCCTTTTTTTTTTCCCCTAAATGCATATGTGCACATGATTTCCAAAATTAGAAGGGATAGCAAAAGGTTAGTTCCAGGCTATGCTGTGTGTTTGCTGAGAGGGTTCAGCAGTGATTTTTCTGGGTCAGTCATACTAAGGAAGCTCCTGTTGGTTGTTTTTACTTTCACTGGGGCAAAACCTGAAATCAAATCAGCTCTTGTGATTAACACGTTTTGTGCTGCTGAATGTTAACCAGTACATCGCTAATCAAAGACTGTGACATTTTGTAACACTTCCAGAATAAACATATTTCATCCTAATTTTGCCAGAAATACTTAGGTGACTGATTTGTGTTGAAACTAGGATTTCATCCTTCCCATGCCTCTCTCTCTTCCTATGCCATTACATTCAAAAAGCAAAAGAGGAGCTCTTCCATGCCACCTCTGTGCAGTAGTGCACATAGGTATCCTGGCAAAAATCAAGACTGCAGACTTGATCTGCACGCTGATGGATGTCCTTTTCCATTTCCTAGTGCTGCCGTGCCTCCCCAGAGGCAATTTCTGTTTCTACCTCCGTGCAGATTTACTGCATTGAGAGATTAGTGCTAGGAGCCATGGCATTCATTTGCAGAGGATGCTGCTTCAGTACAATTACAATTCCTACAATCACACAGGAAGAGACTGCTTACAGTTCCCGAGCTCAAAAGCTTTCTCCTTCAGGGCTGTTTCCATTTCCCAGAACTTGTTCTGACGTGGACCTTGACTTTTTCCACCGCTGTTTCTTTGGTGTTTCGTATTCTTCTCATTCACCTACACACAGGCCTGCACAGACCAGTAGCCTTCTGTCTCCCCACGCCTTACAAGTGCTTTTGCTTTGAAATATGTGGGTCATGAAGGTTTCCAATGTTTCCGTCCCCAGTCACCATAAATAAGTGTACATGGGGCATACTATCATCTTACATGGCAACAGCAAACAAAATGAGGGAGAAGAAAAAAATACCATTTTTTGGAGAAGACTGTGGAATTTCGTTCAGATTTGGGCTTTCAAGGAGCAGTGGTAAATGCCTGTGATGTTTTTGTTTCTTTATAAGGTATAGAGGAGGGAAGACAACCAGTAAGCTGGGGAAAATATGGAAAATACTAAGACGTTGGGAGGATACAGCAAAGATTATCTCAGGGGCTGTAGAGCTTAGGGCCCTCAACAACTTGATGAAGATGAAAGCTGAGACCACTGAGAAATCCCCTTGTTTTCTCTGTTTTGCAGGTTCATGAAGACCCCAGATGAGATCATGAGTGGCCGAACAGACCGCCTCGAGCACCTTGAATCCCAGGAACTGGATGAACAAATATACCAAGAAGATGAGTGCTGAAGGAAACAGGTGTACCACCTCTGTGGGTCCATGGGAAAAACATCTGCCTGGATGGTTGGAACAGTTTGGGAGGGAAAGCAACAACACAGAAGCAGTACTTGGGGTTGCCACTTAGCTTGAAAACCACACAGGACCTGAAGCACCTTAACAAAACAAACCTACAACAGAAGTGGTGCTGGCAGAAAAGCAAAGGGGAGAAAGTCTGGACTTGTGCACTACTTCTCTGTTCCTATAAAGTCCCCCTGGAGTTCTTTCTTTCTTTTTGGTTTTGTTTCAGTTTTGGGGGTTTTGTTGGGGTTTTTTTCCCTAATAAACATGCAGTTTGACTTTCCTTATCTCACATAGGACAAAGATGTCAGATTATGCTGCTTTTTTTTTTTTTTTTGGAAGGCTTTCCTATGGAAATAGAGTGCTTTTATTTTCTGTGCAAGTCTCATGACACAACACTGCATAAACAATAGCAACACAGAAGGGATTTGCTCAAGGCTTCCAGTTTGCTTGGATCAATTTACACGTGCTGCCACTGGGAAATGTGTTGAAGCTACCAAAAGAATTTATCACACATACCTGTCAGATGAAGAGGAGACTCCCTTCACATGTAGGCTGGGCTGTCATCCCAGCATAGCTTGGGCTCACTGAGTGGCTGTTAACTGCTGGAATATGGACCAAAACAAATCACCTAAGTGCTCTGGGGAGGAGAAAAATAAATGTGAGAAACCTCTGCAACAGACTATCAGTTAACATTTTCCCTCCTTCTAGCAAAGAAGAAGCAGGGGGAAGGGTGGGCAGGGATGAAGACATATATATGTATATATATAAAAGTTTCATATATATATATATAT
>VWZG01010396.1:667632-709524 GCA_013396735.1 Grallaria varia
TGTATATATATATGTGTAACCCTCCCCAATATATTCACAATGCAGAATTTCAGCTCAAAGCTTTCTATAAAAAGGGGAAGAGTGAAGCATCTGTAATTAGAAAAGGAAAGGATGTTTCTCATACCTGCTAGCAATTTGGGGGTGAAAGGTGAAGAACTGTTCTTTACATCATGGGGAGAAAGCAAAGGGACTCATCACATGGTTTGTATTATTCAGAAACCTCTCCAATATCATTTTCTGCTGCAGGAGAGGTAGATGATTCACCAATCTGAAAGCTGATGTTAGAGAACTAGAGACCAAATAGCTATACTTATATCTTTTAATTGATTTTGACTTTGTTTTGGGATTCGGGGTTTTTTATGCCTCCTACTACCCTCCCTCATCCTACAGCTCTGTCATCAAGGAAGCTTGTCGAAGCTTGCCTGTTTTTAACATGATTTAAAAGACAAAGAAAAAACAAACCCTACAGCCTTGTTGCTTTCTTGGTTTGGGGTTTTATTCTGGTTGCAAGGTGCTTTGATTTGGTTTGGTGCACTGAGGATGCTTTGCATGAGGCAAAGAGCTATGCCTCGTTTTGTCACAGAAACTCAGCAGTCCCTGATGCCCAAGACAAGTGCTGGCCTGTTACGCTTCACATCACTTGGACCACCATGACATGAATGTCTGTGGTGTCCAGCAATCCATCAACAGTGACTCTTTTAATGGAAGGAAGATCTAGCAGCATGCTTGTATAGGGGCAAGGTATATAGAGATACTGTGCAGGAATCACATGGTGTCTGAATGAAAGCACTTCCACACCAGTTCTGCTTTTAAGCAGAAAGCCTCTTCAATGGGAATATAAAAGAAACTAGACATGGAAAAAATGGAAAGGCTAATCTAATGTAATACAACAAAAAACCCCAAGGTAGACAGAGCTTTTATCAGCTATTAAACCAATACAACATTTGATCTTTCCACATATTTAACCAGAGGGTTAATCTATCCAGGAAAAAATGGCACTCAGCAATTAATAGTGTTGACAGGAGGAAAAGTGCCAGCAAAACCTCAACTGAACATGAGGAGAGCAGACTCCTGAGGCTGCTAAGGGAATTAGTAAGTAAGGTCCCCTGAGAAAGTGTTTTTGCAGGTGCGGGGGTCTGTCAATGCTGGCCGCTTTTTAAACATCACCTCCTAAGGGCACAGGAGCAAAGAATTCCCAAAAGTCAAGCAGGCAAGGCAGAAGGACGGCTTAGCTGAACAGGGATCTTCTGGAAATAAGGTGAAAAAGGAAGCTGTATGCCCCGTGGAAGCAATGTGAAGGGACATGCAAAAAATACACAGATTCTGCTTCCCACTGTAGGAGAAAATTTGCATGGCCAGAGCTCAGCTGGAGTTGAACCAGCCAGAAATGTGGGGGACAGTAAAAAAGAGTATTTTTTCAAGTACATTAATGGCAATAGGCAGTCTAGAAGTATCATTGGTCTGTTATAGAGGGAGGATGGTCACCTCACAAACAGGAACAGAGACAAGGTAGAGGGGTTTAACACTTTCTTTGCCTCTGTCTTCAACACTGAGACCAAGGGAGTCTCAATGCCTTGAGCTGAAGGACCGTGACTGTGACAGTGGTAACTTCCAGCTGACCCTGAAATTGTGGAGGATCTGCTGTTTCAGCCAGATCCCTACAAGTCTGTGGGGCCTGATGGATTCATCCAAGAATTCTCAAAGAGCTGCTATGTCATTGCAAAACTTCTCTCAATGGTTTTTGAGCCATCTTGGGAGTCTGGAGAGGTCCCAGCTGACCGGAAGCTGGCAAACATCCTGATTTTCAAGAAGGGGAACAGAAAGTACCCTGGAAACTACAATCTCACTTCAGTGCCTGGTAAAGTTATGGAGAAGATTATTCTGGGAGATACTGAAAAGCACCTGAAAGACAATGCAGTCATTGGTCACAGCTTCATGAGAGGAAAGTCCTGCTGATCAAACCTGATTTCCTTCTATGACAAGGTGACCCACCTAGCCGATCAAGGAAAGCCTTTGGATTTCAGTCAAGCTTTCCATACTGTCTCTCACGGGATCCTTCTGGACAAGATGTCCAGCCCATAGTTAGATAAACACATCATGTGGTGGGTGAACAGTTGGCTCACAGGTCAGGCACAGAGGGTACTAGTGAATGGGGTAACATCAGACTGGCCACCTGTCACTAGTGAGATTCCACAGGGCTCCATCTTAGGCCCTGTGCTCTTCAACATCTTCATAAATGACTTGGATGCAGCACTGGAAGGGATTCTAACCAAGCCTGCAGATGACACAAAACAGGGAGGAGATGTTTACTCCCTCGAAGGCAGGGAGACCCTGCAGAGAGACCCTGACAGATGAGAGGACTGGGGAACCAACAGCCACAGGAAGTTCAACAGGGGGAAGTGCCGGATTCTGCACCTGGGATGGGGCAACCCTGGATGTTTGTACAGAGTGGGGAATGAGATGCTGGAAAGCAGGGCCACGGAAAGGGACCTGGTTGATGGCAAGTTGAATATGAGTCAGCAGTGCCCTGGCAGCCTGGGGTGACAGCCCTGTCCTGGGGGGGCATCAGGCACAGCAACTCCAGCCAGTCAGGGGAGGGGACTGTCCCACTCTGCTCTGCACTGGGGTGGCCTCACCTTTAATACTGTGGGCAGTTTTGGTCACCACAATATAAGAAAGATATTAAGCCATTAGAGAGCATCCAAAGGAGGGCAGTGAAGATGGGGAAGCTGTGTGAGGAGTAGCTGAAGGCACTTGGTCTGTATGGCTGGAGAACAGGAAACCAAGGGAAGACCTCATTGCAGTTAAAACTTCCTCATGAGAAGCAGAGGAGGGGGAGACACTGATCTCTTCTCTGTGGTGACCAGTGACAGAACACAAGGGAATGGCCTAAAGTGGTGTCAGGAAGTTTTTTAAGAGGTTCTTCACCCAAAGGGTGGTTGGATGCTGGACCGAGTTCCCCGGGGAAGTGGTCACAGCACCAAGTCTGACAGAGTTCAAGAAGCATTTGGACAATACTTTCTGGTGTGATTCTTGAGAATGGATGCAGGGCCAGGAGCTGGATTCAATGATCCTTGTGAGTCCCTTCCAACTTGACATATTCTGTGATTCTGTGTTTAAACAGATAGGCCAGTCTCATCAAAAACTTATTAGAGGCACACAGTGTAAAAATAACAGCTTTGTTAAGGGTATAGATAAGCATCATACAATAAGGAGAGATTTTTCAGAGCCAGTATCTGAATAGGTGGGACAGGGCATACATCTCTCCCTAAACTTTTCCCAGCCACATTTTTTCTTTAAAATCATACTATGTTACAAGTCCCAACACACCACATACTTGACCTTTTCTACGTCAAAATAATAGACAAGGGAGTGCCCATCAGCAATGTGTCACCGATCTCTCTCAGGACTCTGAAGTCCTTGGAGCTCATGAGATGTGAGATTGGGGGACACTGAGGGACTTCACAGATGCAAAAACAAAGGTCTCTTGAGACCAAGGGGACAAGGACCTACTCTGTCATCCTGCTCGAGGGCATTCAAGTTGCAGCCAGGCCTCAGTAGCTGGCATAAAGTGCTGAATTTGAATGACAGATGAAGTGTAATCAGAAGTACCAATGTAAAGAAAGGCTCTAGGTGGATCCTTGTGGTTCTTAGAGTGTCCAGTGGTAGAAAGAAACCACGTTTTACTGCTCTGGTCTTGACAACTGCGTAACTGCATTGTTTTCTTTTGCCTGCTGCAGCTGCTGTTATGAGATGGTGAATGGGGGGAAAAAGAGACATTAGGGACTTTGTGTATAAAGTGCTCTGATGAGTGACAAGTTTTTGTCACGGCCAAGGTGCACACTGCAAAATACAGAGAACAAGAGGGTGTAAGCCCATATACTATCAAACAAAGTTCATCCTCAGCACTGGGTAAGACAGGAAAATCCCATGTGTTGTCTCATAGGGAAGTTTTATAGGGGAAATTTTCACCTTTGCCAAAAAATGCAATCACACTCACTTGCAGAATCTAAGTCAAAGGGAAAAAAAATGGTGGCTGTTGGAAACTCTTCCCAGTTCACACATAAAGGAAATTCTAAGAAAACTTCACCACAGCCACAGAGTAAAAGTTCTCTCAAGGCTGATGCTATTTGGAATGAAAATAGCCTTTGAACCTTCCTTCCTCCTGCCAGGCCTGCATGGTGCAGAAGTGAGTGGTGTGGGTGACACTGCACTGCAAGAATTGCCGGGGCGTGGGACCTGTTGTGGGAGCTGCAGGATTTGAACTGCTCTTGGGCTCTTGAAGCAAGTTTATCAGCTGTGACTAAAAATGAAAAAGTAGAACCAGGCTAGAGCACTACATGGCAGATACATGGGAGTGCAAAGATGGCATTAACATAGTGAGCCATAGGGATGCTTCACTGCCTGTCTGACCTAGCAAAGGTAACAGACACCTGCCTTCCCCCTCAAATTCTGATTTCCCAGTGTAGAATTTGCCAGCAGCAAACCTTTCTGCCTGTGCCACCAAATCAAGTGGGAGCAGGGAGAAAATATTTCATCTTCAGAGACATGCAAAAGTCATCTGGACACAGTCCTGGGCAACTGGCCCTAGCTGGTCCTGCTTGAGCAGAGTGGGTTAGACCTGATGACCTCCAGAGATCCTTGCCAACTTCAACACCCAGTTCTTCACACTGTGCAGTTAAGTTCATTGCCATTAGCTTGCTACAAGTCTGAACAAGCCTCAAGCCAGTAAGGTAGGACATGCTACAGTTCCTCAGCAGAATATTTTTTTGATTTAAATTTGAAACCTGTTGACTGCCTCTCCATCCAGAGAACACTACTGAGGCCCTTTCTGTGAACACTGAGTCACTGCCATCCTCCCCAGCTTCCAAACTCCATGTATACATTCTCCAGATCTCTTTTGTCAGACTGCAACTGTGTGCAAATCCAGAGTTTGAGGTTTGTTTTTTTTTTAATAAAATTCTAGTGTTTTTATTGATGATGGCTTTTGTTTTTTTAAGGCGTGGGGCTAAGGGACTGAATCAAATGAATGTAACAAAACAAAAACAAACAAGCCTATTCTCAGGGCCAGTGAGTTGCAAATAATTTTTAAAATGCTTGTAATTACATCATCTCAATAAAAAAATTTTAATATAAAAGCAGGAATGCCAAATTTGTTTGTGCAATCATTGCTACAAGGTTCTTTCTTTTTAAAAACTATGGTCCCTTCTCATGCCATGCAAAGTCTAGCAGAACTAAATGTTATGCTAGATTATATCCACCTGATGGGAAAAAGGTGCAACTTCATGAGCTGCTTCAGAAGAAACATCCAACTACACACTGCCATGCTGCCAAGTAAGGAGGAGGCTGGGGAGCAAGAAAGGAAAGTATGCAGCCTGGTTCAAGCTTTCACCCACCTGAACAGCCTCCTAAGAGCCCAAAAGATGGTTGATGCTGGAGGATGAGCTTTCCAGCACCCACTTCCAAAAGAGGCAAGGACATGAGGTGCCACTAAATCAATGTGAGGGTAGCCAGAACTCCAGCACAAAACGTAAAATGGGACGGTGAACAAAAATCATATCAGTTTCTTCATTCTAGGTGTCCTTACCTGTTTTCCCCAACCAACTCAAAAATTTTATGTCATTTTGCAGCCAGGGAAGAAAAAGAGGGGCAAGAGTTTGTCTTCCCATCTTCATCCCTCCAAGTCTGTTCTTTCCTCACCTTGTTACCTTAAAAAAGGGTGACTGGGATGTGGACACTCAGCAACCTGGTGTCCCCTACACAGAGAGACATCGGTGTGCCTTGCACAGCAGCACATGCCTTGTTGCCAAGCAGGGGTGATCTGTCCCATGCCAGCCCCGTTGCTCTGCCTGAGCTGGGTCCAACAGTGGCAATGTCACCAGTGAATGAAACTATGCTTTTCCTCCTCCCTTGTGGCAGTAGCAGCCCTCACTTGTTCAAAAGAACAGCACTAACAGATCATTTTCCAGGGTTAGTCATCATAAGTCTGTCAACCTGTCTGCTTATCAACTGTCTCTCCACCCCTGGTTAGATTGTCCACTGAAGGGTAAGGCTTAGGTTGTGTGTAATGGTTCAATCTGCAGGACACCCATTTCTTCTTGTGATTTTTGTCAGACTAAGGCAGGCTAAACATACAAATGGGGAAAAATTAATCTTGCAAGTACTACAGCAAATGGGAGCAGTGCACACCTTTACTTCTGTGTTGTCCATTTGTCAACACAAGCAAGTGTGTACATCTCTGCCAGCCTCGGTACAGCATCAACACATCCCAGCACAGGGACCAGGCTGAGATACCAGTTTAAAACCAGGAAGACCCTCTCTGAGTGACTGCTCCAAGCAACTTTTAGGGCAAAAAAAAGAAAGCACAGTGCCCTCCCGTAAGACAGTAGAGGTCATTATGACTGATATGATCAGTTGTAAAACCTGCAGGGATACATCAATCTCTCTGCCTCCTGCAAACACCTGTGCATAAAGTTTCTCAGCATCTCAAAGTGCTGGAGAACAGCCACAACAGGAAAAACAATAACTAGTCAGGAATTAGAACTGATCTCCTACTGCCTGATAAACACTGTTAGCCTGGGGTTGCTGACTTGAAGCCAAGCTCTGCTAAATGGACAACGTTTTCAAGACAACCCTTCCCGGTGTTTGACAAGGTAAGGGGAAAGAACTGGAGACAGCTTGAACAAAGCAGGTATTGTTTCCTGGAAGCTCTGTAAAGATAGGAGTGCATGACCCATCAGAAGAAAGTGACGAAAAGAAGCAGGGATGACATGAAAGCTGAGGTAAGAAAAGAGGCAGTTCAGATGATCTCGAAGATGAAAATTGGGAGGGTTCACCATGTGCCTCCTCAAGGGCAGGGCCAAGGTCAGTAACTTGGACTGGGCTAATGTGTGCTTGCAGGATCTGGACAGGTTTCTATTCAAAGACCGGCAGAATAAGGCCTGCACCTCCTCTCTACCAAAGGTTAATCATCTCCTGCACTAAAATATGTCCTTTCCATTTAACTACATCTTAATTCTGCTTCCAATCATTAGCTCTCATTATGCTTTTCTTCTCTAAATTCTGTAAACCATAATATTCCCACCTGTACATGAAGATCCTTACTGACTGCAATCAGTGGAACTCGTACTCTTTTTTTTCCAACTAAATAAGCAGAATGCAAGGGAGGAACTGAAGCGTCACTGTACAGTGACTTCATGGAGGGGCTCATCCTGGCTCAGAGAGCTGCAGAATGCATCCACACTTGTTTCTTGGGGTGCTGACAGGGCCTCTCCTGCAGGAAAAGCTTCAGAGGGCATGTTACTTTCTTGGGAACTGGCTGATGTGAAATAGAAAGCAGAAAGGGAGAAACACACACGGAAGTGTCATTTTGGTCCCATGAGACCCTAGGTAACCCAACTGCCATGGTTCTTCCAGCCCTCCAGTTAGGGCAGGAGGTTTTATCCCCACCTGTGAATTACCCTGGAAAGATTGCCTGCAAATACAGTAGCAAATACATCAGCAAAAGGGGTTGCCTGTTTCCTTTTTCTTTTTTCAAAATATTCTTAGTGTTGGAACATGCTGTCTCACAGATAAAGGTTTCTTCCTCTTCATATGCCTCCCCAGCTCACATCCCAGATCACACCTAAAAATTGAATGGAATCAGAAAGGAAGAATAATTAACAGGCAACTAAATTTCACATGGCCAGGACTTCACCCAGGAGTTGATTCACTCCGTCTGACCCACTATTGAAATCTCCTCAACAGAGGAAAAGGAGGAACAGGAGGAAACGGGCCAGAGAGGTCTGCCAGCCCACGCTAACCATTTCATGCATAAAGCAACATCTTTGCTCTGCTAAAGCCAATGGAAATTAGGGCTATATAAAATCCATGCGACAGACAGATCTGAGCAGTGTCTACTGAAAATACCTTATCCTGGAAAAATTGAGGGTTCACTACAAAAATAAAACTTGACCCTCACAGTGACCTCCTCAACCAAATCAATTCCCACCCCAGTGTGAAAACACAATTTTTTTTGATGGTACTTTACAGAGACCTGGTTTCAGTGCTGACATCCATCAAATCCCAACACAGATGAACTGACGGCACCAAATCAGCCTCAGACCAGAGGCCTCTCAAGGACTGGGACACCCAGGGTTGTCAAGTCATGCATTTTCCAATTAGAAGAGTTTCAATAGAAATAATTTCACCACCAAAGATAAGTTTGTAGTAAAAAAACCCCCACACTTTATAAAATCAAGCCAAGTTCATCTCAAGACCTAGGAACATATGGCCCAGTTTCTAAAAGGACTTTGATTAACCTACAGTTTTCACTGGAGACAACAAAACCCACTGATTTTGCATTTAGGAATCAGGGTGCTCCTTTTGGCTCCTACATCCATTTGCATTGCCCTTTCTACATGGCTCATACGTAGCTGCTTTTCAGAGTCTTCTTTGCCTACTCTCAAGGTCCCACCATGTCTGCATGCTCAGACAGCTTCCCTTCTGCCCCGTGAAAGGAGCCTGGCTTAGGGAGTGGTGCTCAGAGGTGTGCAAGGACCTGGGCAAGTGACACCCCCTTGGAAAACAGCAGTGCAAGGGCTGGTCTCCATAGAGGGAGGGCAGGAGCAAAACACAAGTGCCATTTGAGGTACCCAAGGCCCTGTGGGACACGCTGGAGACATGCGTCTGGTTTCCCAAATGCTTCTGGTTTTGTAAGTGCAGATGGCAAAGACACACTAGCAAGGGAGGATGAAGCCACCCGTTAAGCTTCATGGCAGGTAATGGTGAAGTTTGAGAGAAGAAATGGCCTTGGGATGAACTCAGCTTTTGTGCTACAGACCATCAGCAAAATGTTGGGCGGGGGGGGGGTGAGGGATGTCCCCTAAGTGTTGCATCTGTGGCCAAAGCAACATGGGAAGGGGTGGAGGGAAATATGCCCAGTCCCTGCTGAAAAGCAAACAACAGAACAAAGCCAGGGGTGAGAGAGGCTGATTGCAAAAGGGTAAATATTTATCCGAGAGCATTTTACAAAGAAGGAAACATTTTTCATTTGGTCTTAAGTTTTTCAGGAAATTATTCATTTTTTCAAATAAAACAATTTCTTTAGATTCAAAACAACTGTTTTTCTCACAGCTTTTGTTTACAAAAGAGGGAAGAGTTTAGCTCTGTTCTTTTTCATCTGTCCTCCACAAAATGTCAACCAAGCCTCATGTCTTCAGCTGAGAAGTCATTTTTCAGAAAGTGAAAAAAAGAAAACAGTTGCAAGGCTTTGCTGAGCAGCTGTAGCTGCTGATGCTGCAGAGAGAAGGAAAGGGGAGGACAGGGCAATGGAGAGCAATTCTGTTCCTTTGCACCTGTTAAGAGATGGGCATGAGGCTATTTGTAATGAGCTCATTAGAGCCCAAGGTTGACTACCAAAAAAGCAAAGGGGCAAATTAGTTGATTCACCTCTTCAACAGCCAGTTAAGCTGTCCTAGTCAGAAAACAAGCACCTAGTTCACTCCTGTTTTTGCCGCCTTGATAATTTTTATTTAAGACAGAAGCCTCTTTGTGGGTCCCAGCCACATGTGGTTTGTATGCAATGAGTGAACAATTTCCAATCCACAAAATTAACTGTCCTGTTGTCTTTTGATCTCCCATTACACAGCAGTGTTGCCAGCACCCCTAGGAAGCCACACAAAAAATTCACAGGCTTTGTACTATGACAGAGGGCTGATAACCCAGTCTGTCACTAAGCCCAGCTTTGCCAAGAGTGGGGACCTCTCAAAGGCCACATCTGCTCCTATTGTCCACCGGGGCTCAAACCAAGAGATGTTACCTCCAGCTTCACAGATTATCTCAGCTGCTGTGGTAATAACATGACCAATCATGCAAACTATTTGCTTGTAATTAAATCTTATGAATATTTAAATGAAACAAAATTGAATAAAAATCACAGGGTGTGGACACAGGAACTGTCCCTAGGTTTGTAGGCTGCCTTCTGCATCTGTGAAAATCAACAGTGTCTTAACATGCAACCAAATTGAGAACATGCTGGTAAATCCATCCAGTTGCAGGAATGGATGCGTCTGTGTGGGAAAGAAGAGGTGTCAGCTCACCAGAGATCGTGAGTAGTTGTTAAAACCAGCAGGAGACGACGCACTACTTCCAGGAGCAGCTACAAGAGGACCACACAGCTGCAACTAAAGCTAACAAGGGTGGTGGGGGGGAAAGGACAAAAATATCTCAAAGAATCAGCTTCTCAGCTCTATCCATTCCAGTGGACATGTCCTTGGAAGCTGCCAACACAACCTGGCTTACCCTAATTGACAGTAAGGAGTCTCTTTCCCACATCTGCGGTCACCAATGTTAGCCTGTGAAACCCAGGTCCTCCCATGCGTTCCCACCACCCTCCTGGTTCCAACACCAGCCCTTTGGCAACCACCGCACACACTGACCTGGGTGAAAATAACCTTGTCAGAAAGAAGAGGATGGTTTTCAGCTTCAACTCGTCAAACTGACTCACTGCCCAACTGGGCAAACAGCAATGCTGCTGCAATATGAACAGTGGGAAAAAGCATCTCAAAGTGGGTAGAGGAGAGGGAAACCACAGCCCAGCTAGATCCCCACCTAGGCCAGCTCTCTGTAGCTTCCCATGGTCCTCCATGCTGCTGTTTTCTTTGTGCTTTTTGACTTCTAATCAGCGGCCCCCTACCCAACACACCCAGAGCAATTCACTTTTGAGCAAACCAGGCTGGAAAAATGCACTCCTGGGGCATGGCATGGTGTTTGCACACTGCCAAACAGCATAGCTTGTTGCTGTCCTGCCATCTAAGCAGGTGCAGGCAGCTAGCTGAAGTACTTCAGAAGAGCTCATATGTGCACAGCTCTTCAAGGATTTCAGCTGCAGGCCTCACCACTTATTTTCTACCTTTCAATTATGATCCCCAAATTGTTCTTTGCAGCCACCTGAAAGTGATCAACAAACCCAACAGTTCTGCTTCAAAAGGGGCCATAGCTCCTTTGTCCAGGTATTCACACCTTTAGTGTCTGAGCAGAGGAACAAGAGCAGGGTAGAAGAGCATGGAAGACGAGCAGCATGGGGCACCCCCATGGTTCATACAAGAAGCCCTATTTGCCATGGCTAGACCCTGCCATCTTTCACAGGCACTGCCCCTTTACTCATGAGGGAGCACCATGTCTCTCCAAACAACACTGTTGTCTGCCACTGATGGTCTCCTATGTCAAGACCACCCTATGTGTAGGCTTTAGAGAGAAGTCCCATCCTTTCCAAGGTTAAAAATCCACTGGAGAGAGAGTTCACTTCAGTACAAGTTACATTTGATTATCCAAAACCCAGTACAATCTCCTGTCTGCTTTCTTGGCACTGTGATACACACTTCCAGCACCCTCAAAAAAAGCCAGCCCTTAAGTCTTAGATAAGGAGTTGGCCACAGAAGTAACCACCTCCACACAAGATTGCTGTAATTCCCAGACTTTGAAATCCCCAGGATATTCACTTGCCAGCTCCCACCAGTATTTTGATCTTCACGGCTTCAGTGAAGACGAGCTGGGGAAAGATTACGGGTGTTGCAAGATAGATGGGTGTTACTCAGCTCACAGAGGCAGCAGGTACTTTCCTAATGTCCCCAATTGCCCCTGAGCCATTCCCCCTCACCTTGAACCCTTCTGGTCCTTTGCTGCCTGGGGATTTTGGGGCTTTGGTTTTTGTTGTTTAGCATCATGTGCTGAGCTCCTGTTGCTACAACCTTATGTGGCAGCTGCCTCCAGAAAGCCCTTAACACTTCAGTGTGACCACATGCTCGTGTAAGCAGCATGCCAGCAGCAGAGCCACACCACACTGACATCTCTGGCCTGAGCATTTCTTCTGGTGCGCACACCCCAGTAGGTACTGGGATTTGACTTATGCAGACACATGAGGAAGCAGTTTTCCAAGCCAGCAATGCCACCAAATAGCCCTGGCTCCTGGTTTCTCCCCTTTGTTTCTTTCCCTAAGTGTATCACATTCATTAATTTAATTTAATTCTGCAGGCTGCTTAGTTTGTTATGCATCTTTGCACAAGTATGACACTAGGTGTGCAGACCTTTGCTAGCGTTTATGGTCAACAACTTCAGCTTCCTCTTCTGAGCCCTACAGAAAAAGCACAACTGCCTGCCAAAGACAAATTGCTTTCATTCTCTTCCCTCCCCCCACAAGGAGGCAAGAAGAATATTGCAATAGATGTATGACCCACCCACATTTTTTCTCACTGCCAAACACATTGCATCAGGAACAATTAGAAAATTTTTCTTTGTGTGGGCCCATAGACTATATATAAAATGCAGAAACATTTCTCTTCTTAAAAACTATGCAAAACAAAAACCCACCTCCTGCACAGACTTGCTTTCAGAGAACTGGTTCAGCTGATAAGGTAAGGAACTCTGCTAGTGGGATAGCTACAGTGACAGAGGCAGAGCTGATCTCCCAGCTGTAGGAAGGGAGAAACGGATGCTCAGCAACTGTCCATTCCATCAAGGAGACAAAGATACAAGAAGAAGGAGCTTTTTGAAAGTCATAGCTGCATGCACTCATCGCAGAAGGAGATTACAGAAACAACTGCAACAACTTCTGCTTCTGCAGGTGATGGCGTGTTGTTCCCCAAAGCACCTTCCCAGGAACCAGAGCCCCATAACTCAGTGTGATAAAATGGCACAGCATGATTGAAAACAGACTGATATTAAACACCTGACCCTAGATGGGAACTGGAACATCCATTACCACCACTGCATGCAGGAGCACCAACTTGGCAGCCATCAGCATGAGAACCTAGCTAAGATCAGTGCACAACATCAGACAGACTCATCTAGAAGAGGTGCTTCATCTCCCATCTCAGCCATGTATTGGAATGTATGATGCAGACAGAGAAAAGCGCAATGCATAATCCTCCAAAAGCAGTTGCAGCAAATATTTCAAACAGTAGCTTCACTTGGTTTCATGCAGTCACTTTTTAATGCAGGTGAATGCTCTGACCAGTCCTGCATGCTATCTCCCACTTGCCACCCCATCCACAATACAGCAGGACTTCACAGGAGTTTCAATTACCAGTAGCTGAACAGCAGGGCTGTAAATTCATATTTATGGGGCCCAGCTGGAGTCAGTAACCCCAGTGACATGGGGCCATGGGTTGGGTATGGGTGCCAGGGACCACAAGGGGAAGGGGTTGCATTGGCTGGGTTCAGCCAGACCTGCATTTAGCCCCAGCAGTGCATCCAAGATCCGCCAGGAGAATCACATCTGGTTTCCTGACCTAAGTTAGGTTTTGTTCAGGATCAAATATGTGTGAGATCTTTGCTCCAGAGCTACTACACTGATGAGGTGGAGCACAGCAGGACAGAAGTCCTTGTTCACTGCCCATGCACCTCCACCTTCAGCCCCTGGCCAAGGGCTGAGCCCAGCCACCTTCACCACCAGGTTGCCCTGTTGGCGTCAGACCATCCCCCTTTGCCAAAGGACCTCTGGGGACTGCCACTTCTCCAGGCCCAACAGCCTCACCCAGCTGTGCTGGCAGCAGCAGTGGTGGCAGCGGTGGCTCCAGTGAGCTGCAGACACCAATTTTTCACAATGGGTTATCACTCTCTCTCCTCTGACACAAAGTTAAATGCTCCCCACCTTGCTCCCAGCAGCCCTAACCACAACACAAACAAGGAGGAATCTGCAGAAGTATTCAAAACATCTGGATGTTGTGCCACCAAGGCAATTAAATCCTTGTTCACTTTCTCACACAGTGCCTGGAGGGAAACTGGCAGCATGGCAGGGCAGAGGAGGACATGCCATGGTAATCTCAGCTTCCTCATAGCCCACCTCCATGCTGCAATGTCTGAAACCACCCTTAGTGGCAGGCCCTGCCCCAGAAGCCTTGTTTACCCTCTACAGGGTGAGTTCCTTCTCTTTGAAGGATAAGCCATGTGCCCATGAGGGACTGCAATGCCTGAGGCTGCCTCTCCCATGCCCACCTTCAGCAGCCACTTTGGAGTCAAGGCTGAGCAGCAGCTGAGCAGGGCTGAGGAAGGGAAACACCCCCCCGGCTCATGACCAGCAGGCTCATGCCATAAGAGAGCCCTGCCATGCCAGGCTCCTCTCCTCTGCCTCGCTGAGCTCCCTGCTCCAGAGCTGCGGCTGCTGCCCTGAGGAGGCGAAGGTAGGGATCCCACCATGGGTAAATGAGGACAGCAGTGCCACTGAGGGGCTTCAAGCGCTCTCCTCCTCGCAGCCTGCCAGAACAGGCTGTCAGCTCCCTCCTTCCTTGTGTGCACTGCAGAGCAGGGCTCTCCCATCCAACCTGACTGGGGCCTGAGAGTACCTGTGTGCCAGTGACACCTCTATGGAAAATTTCTCATGGATCTTGTTTCCACCAAAAAAAAGGGAGTTTTGCCACAGCATGACTGCACTGCAGCAGTACCTCTGCTCTGGTGGCATCTCAGGAGGTGTGAGGTGGATTTCCACTAGCCCTTTGGGCAGACCAACTGAGCTGCCTGGGTCCCTGCTGCTTGTGCTGCCTGCTCACATTGCCCCCTGCAGCATGGCTGGTCCAGGGGAACTGCTGGGCTGTCCCATGCCCAAAGTTTCCAACCCCCATTCCTCGAACCTGTTCAAAAAAATCCACTTGGAAATTTTGCATCAGCACAACCAATACCACTTTTATCATCTGCATCAGGAACAGGCAACAGAAAAGAAACTGCAGAAGGGGCATTTTGACATCTAATCTTTTCTATGATCGGCACCAAATTTCCATTGAGGAATTTGAGAATAACACCACCACTTTGAAGCCAGGGAAGAGATTCTTGGTGGAGAGCTGAGCTTACTGCCTGTTATCTGTGAACAAAATGCCAAGCCAGCATCCAAACGTAGCTCACGTTACCTCCTGCAGTCTCTCACCCTTAGACTCCCATTGCTTTCAATGTCTTTGGACACTGCACGTGTTCTGCAGATTACCTTTTCAGCAGAAGCCCATAGTTTATTTGCAGCCCACAAATACCTTTTTGTTCCAGCTGATTTTGTTACCTAGTAGAAATACTCTCTTTGCAGCACAGGTAAGCTTGGCTTTACATGGATGTGTGGTGCCTAATAAAACAGGACTTGCTCACTGGAGTTCCTAGAAGTTCCTGCAACAGAAATAAAGAACAATTTGGCAACTTTGCTACCAAGCTACATGCTGCTGGCCAGTTTACAAAATCAGTAACCAACCAGATGAGACGAAAATCCTGTGCCTGGGTTCAGCTGGATGAATTATTTTTGCGAATACTCTATTTTCTGGGGAAAAGGCATTTCAGATGCACTGTTAAGAACTGCAAATAGTTTCATCTGGAACTAAAACAGGAGAAAAATTTAGAGCATTGAAAAATTTAGTCTGGCATACCTGAAAAGTATTTGTTCCAGAAATGTCAAATGGAAATTTTTTCCTTTTTTCACTTTAGGATGGAAATTTTCATTTAAAGATTGACCTAAATTTCTAAAAGGTCAATTTCTAAAAGATATTAAATAACAGGAATAAGAAGGAAACTATACCACTCTGGATCATGTATAGCATTTCAAGATAGCAAGAAATATTTGGCTTTCTTTTTTCATTTTTCTAGGGGGAAAAAATCTTGATCTTCTTTGCCTTGAACCAGCACTTCTCCCTAAAACATTCACATTAGCCACTGAGCGAAAACATGATCACCTTCCCACTGGGTTTTGCAAACCCTAGGAGCAGCTCACAGCATGTCTTCAAGGTATGTATTTTCGGCGCGGACAACCGGGCCCACAGAGAATTTACTCAATATATCCAGGGACATAGGATGGGCAAGGAGAATCAGAAGACAACTTTAGATATTTTGACAGGCATTTTCCTGACAGTAACATAGTAAGAGTGCCTGTCACTGATAGGGATGGTTTTTTCTCCTGCTGAATGAAGACTTCTCTCTCTTCTGAGGGTCCATTTGAGGAACATTTTAGAGATGCAGCATTATCAACATGGGAAAATAAAATGTGGAAAGTTTTTTGAGCTGCAATTACATAATAAACAGTCTGCAAATTTGAGGCGCCTGTGCTTTTGGCTGACTGACTTCAGATACCTGCAGCCTGATTTGCATGAGCATTAATGCACCCAGAACTCCTACTGAGATCAAAAAAACAACTCAGTGCCCGTGCAAAAACAAGTTGCTGGCATCCAAAAACAGAGGCACGTGCATTTTTCCAAAATCTAGGTCTGCATCTCTTATCTGGGGTGGCCTCTGAGCCAGATGCAGATTTCAGCCACAGCAGCTCCAGACAGAACTCAGCCCAGATTCCACCTGTACAAAAATCCCACAAAACCCCCTCTTACAATTTTGGAGGGAAAATTTATTCTGTTGTCCTCTGCTCTTTGGTTTTCTTAAATCATCCTGATTTGGGGCATTTCTTCTAGAGCCTGGAAGTACTCAAATTGCTGTACACCCACTATAGGCCACCTACACATGCACACACATACACGAGCACAAAAGCAGTCACTTCAGAGCAGGCACCATGAGCTCTTACCAAAGAGCAGATACCTACCAAAGTTGAACAAGGAACCCATTTTGTCTGTGGGCTTTCACCATGCTGCAGGGTAGGTACTGAACCTGCTCAGCCACCCCGGGGTTATCACGGTCTATGCGCTCACTGCCCCTCCATCACAAAGCCACAGCAGAGGTGAATGCAGACAATGTGCCATCAATCTGTGGCCAAAAGAATTAAAAAAAGGAAGATTTAGCAACGCTTTCTTCTTTTCTGGGAGCCAGGTGGACTCCACAACATTCTGTGCCAACGTTTACCTGTGGAGTTTTGCTTGTTAGAGGTTTCTTCAAGTGGATGGAGGCCGTCTGTGTTTGGCTTGTAGAAGGTGCAGAGTTTGGAAAGGGCAATGTCATGCTCAGGGAGTTAGTCTAACAGTGACCGCGGTCCATCGAGCTGTGACAGGACTGCCAAGGGGCTGCTTTCATGTGCTTTTTGTTTCACGTTCATCACCCTGCCATCCGTGCAGTTCACACCTTGCTTCTCCTTGTGAGAGGGGAAGGACCAGAGGCTGAGCGCTTTACCGAGAGTGAGGGACAGAAATTAGCCGAGCAGATTTAACCTAGCCTTGTTTCCAACTCAGATCTTCATCAAATGCACCTCTATAGGCAGGCAAATTGCTGCAGCCCATGGAAAGGCACTGGTGGGGTTGTCACACTGCGACAGCAGTGCCAGGTGCCAACGATGTGGCAGAGGAACCATTTCTGAAGATGCTCAGCAAGTTTGCACCCTTTGCCTTTGTTGAAGGCAGTGCTAAAAGCCACTCTTCCCTGGGGAAGAGCAAGGACAGACATAAAGCCAGTAGAGGGTGCTGAGCAGAGAAATCTAATAATTTATAAAATGTGGCTTAACCCAGGGGCCCACAGGTATTCTGGTAATCTGTTATGGGTTCAAATTGTATTTCCTGTGAGTGTCTTCACTTATGTCAGTCTGTTTTTCATATCAGCTTTGACACAACCTCAGCGAAAAAGGCTTTGAAGTCTGAACTAAATGTGCTCCACAGATCATTATTCATAACCACTCAGATGGAGAGGGAATATTTTCCTTTTGAAATGTCCTGCCAAACCTGTCCTGTGCTTGTTTTCAGAGGGACCATGATTATTCAGGAGGAAAGGAGCAAAGAAAGGGAGAAAAGAGTCTGGCAGGGAGCAGCCTTCCAAAATCACTGATCAAAAATTCACTACAAAAGTAGGGGGACTATCCCAGCTGGAAACTGTGGCTTTGCACGGGCTCCAGCTAAATGACCTTTGGGCAGGACCTTCCCCAGGGAGCGGTCTAACAGCCTAACTCTGTGACACCATGATCTGCACCTCTTTTATTGAGAGTTAAGCTGCTGGGCTTCGTAGGTCAGTGATTCTATTTGCAGTGGTAGGGCGCAACCCATGCAAGAAGCCTTCGCACACCCGGAGAGCACCAATCCAATGCGGTGCCCTGGGGGTGCAGTAATCACCGGGGAGTTTGAAGCAGATAAACTGACTTTCCAAATCCAGGAGCTGACGGAACTTTTGGGTTGGGTTTGTAACTAATGTTTGCTCTCTGAGTATTAGACTTTGGTCCCAAGGATAAGGACATAGTAAGGACTGAAAACTCCAGAAAACGAACCTTAACACAGGCTGGCCAATCGAGTTGCAGCAAAGTCATTAGCAGTAATTAGCAGTCATTTAGGAGCTGGCAAGAACTGGGAAGGAGATACTCCGGCCAGGACAAGCAGAACAGAGCAGGCGTAAAGACTTGAGGACAAAGACTACCTGACGACCCCTCCGAGACCAAGTAAGGGAGACCACCACGAGAGCAGCATTATGTAGTCAAAGGAGACACGAGGACTTGTCGAGGTGGAGACAGAACACAAAGCACAAAAAAATGCCCTATGAGAGAAGGGAGGAGAAAGTGCTTTGAATGTGCAGGGAGAAGGAGCCCTCACCCTTTCTGAGGTTTTCTCAATGTAGCTGCAAAGCTGCTCCCTGACTTCCAACCCAGTGAATTTCCACTCCAGCCTTGCTGTTTATAACCAGCACGCAAAGCCCTTATCTTCCAAACACAGCCTTAGATTATAGAGAGGGCGAGCTGTCAAGAGAGGCTGTCAAGGCTGATGAGCGCAGGGTTACACCAGCACTGCAGTGATGGGACACGTCTTGAGGAACTGCTTGGCAGCAACACTGGGTTTTCAGCGCATCCAGATGAGCATTTATATCTTTTTCCCCTCTCACTGGTTAGCTCCTATTGCTCTGAAGTACAGCTTGACCACCTGATCTCCAAACATCTAGGCAATAATAAAAGCCTTGAAGCTCACAAGAATGTGGTACTTGTTGTACATCTGCAGTAGCAAGCACCCAGCCAGGATGGGGAAGCACTCACACAGATGGGAGGTGTGTGCCTTTCAAAATATTGTGGCTACAAACTTTTTTTGTTGTGTGTATAGCTTTGTTTTTGTCTTTTTGTATGGATAGCAGGGCTTTTAAGCATTCCAGTTAAACAACCAGGGCAATTCACGTTCTGGCAACAAATTTTGATGGCAAATGCAGTTGGCTTATATAATCCACACCAGAACTTATAAAGGTCATGTGCCTCCATGAAGAACACCAAGGTTCTTCCCAATGCAGGAGCATTGCACGAGATGACATGCACAAATTCAACATGACCACCTTCTGCTCCATGTTTTGGCATTATCCAGCCAAAAAAAAAAGAGATTTTCCAACAAAACTATTGTTTGTTCTGAGAAAAAGCCTTCCATTCCTCTGTGCTCTAATGTTATTTCTCCACAGCACAAATAAGAAAAGGTAAAGTTGGTAGAATTGAAAAGAGAGGAACATGGAAATAAATTGGTTTCTCATCGCTATAGAAGAAAGGCAGCTTAAGGCTGTTGCATGTGGAAATCACAAACATCCTGGTGCTCATTTTTCCAATCATATCATACATTCAGATAAATTGAAGGTGATCTTTTATATCATACTTCCCCTGCCTACCCAGTGCAGTAATTTCCTCTAATAAACTTCCTAGTGCTTTGTGTGGTCAAGTGTTAGATGTCCCCAAGGGATGAAGTTTCCACCACTTCCTTGCAAAGCATTGCACATCTCTACATTGAAGAGATTCTTGATATTCAGTTAAATGTTCCTTTTATAGGAGCACTCCCGTTACTCCTGTTCATCCTCCAGCATACAGCCTTAAGTATATCTGGTTAGCATTTACTTTTTTTCTAACACTGATGATGGTTATCCTCTTTGTCACCTTCTGACTACTTTATGGGCCAAAATTTTGGGATAGCACATTCACATACAACCTCCCCCCCTTTTTTCCTTGCTGTTTTGAAGCCCCTCTAGCCTGCCCCTGTCTGCAGTACACAGGACTCAGGGCAACGTTCCACATGCTCTGCCCTCTTATATGCAAGAGGGTGCCTTCCCACGCATTGCCAACTTCTGTAGCTTGAGAAATATCATTTCCAATCAGCTAGCTGCTATCTTTTCTAGATCTCCTCAACAAATTTATTCCTGCTGCATATTTGAGTTCCAAGTTGTTTTCTCCAGTTTACATTTTTCCAAGTTGGAACTTGTTGTTTTCCAGCCATTCTTTAATCTCCCTTGAATTGCTTCACATCACTTTCCTGTTTATGAGGGTGTTCACAGCCTTTCCCAGTGCAGCATTGATGTATCTTTCACTTCCTGTAAAAATAAAAAAAAAAAGTTAAAAGTATGATTTACACAAACCATCAGAACACCCAGATACCTGCAATGGAAGACTACATTTTCACAACGCACGAGACCTAGCTCTAAGATCTAGCTTTATTCCTCCTCTACTGCTCTGCTTGTTTTCTGGAACTCAAACAACTGCTCAGAAAGTTTTTAAGTGAATGCATCACAACCACAAGATCATCCATGGATTTCACTGAAGTGCTGCTTACTCTGTTTCACGGGGGAAAGCCACCAAGATCACCACTAAGACAGTCATTCCAACAGCATAAGGACACTCACGTTGATAGAGCTTATTTCCACAAATTTACAATAGCAAGTTTAGGAAAAAAACTTGGGTGTTCATTGTAGAATATGGTAAATCAGCCTGAACCCTGTGCTTTGTGATTATACACCCATTCCACACCAGCCTGTTACCAGCCCACCACAGTCCAGTCCTGGAGTTGCAGGCTGGCCTTGACCTCAGGGCTGAGATGACCGTCTGGGGCTAATTAGAGTGGGGATGGTGTGAATTTCACCTGGTGACAGAAGCTGGGACTCTCCAAAGAAGAGGTGACCAGTGTGGCCACACAGAGCCTGCACACTGACTTCAACAGCGTCTGCGTGTGTGTGCAGAGCTTGCTGCAGTCCCAGTTATGCAAAGCACCTGAGGTGAAATCAGAGCAGTTTACCTTCCAACACTCCCACAAAAAAACCTGTTTTCATCTCTTAAAACATAAAGGCAGCCTTGGTCATTTCACATTCTTTTTGGGATTAGTATTTTGAGGTCTTCTGAGCACCTCTGCCAACAGATGACACCAGCTATTAAGGGTTTCAATGGAGTAGATTGCATATCCATTTCTGCCTTTCTGGAGCACCAACCTACCAAAAAAAGAGTGGGTACATGTGAGCAGAGGACTCAGCCAGTTCGGCATGCCTTTGTGGTCAGCATCGTATAGAGACCATGCCTCAGAATAATGACAACACTAGGTCTCCAGCTTTAAAATCACTCCTATATTTTTTACTGTGTGCAAACAAATAGTACCTTTAAGGTGAGATTATGCACAGGCACAGAGCAAAACGCATACTTAATATGACTATGGTGCAATTTTTCAGCTGTACACAGATACCCAAAATAGCTTTACATTTGGTTCCCACTAACAGGGTAGAAGTGGCCATGCCTTTTTTATGCTGATGAAACACCTGTGTGACAGGGACATCCACCATGGCCACGTGTTAGCAGACTTACAGCATGGTCCCTTCAGAGCTGTCCCTGAAACCACTCCAGCCTGCAGCCCCAGCAGTGCAGAAGTGCCCTGCTTTGGTGGCTGTTGTTTGGCAGAAGCTGGGAAAGATCCAAGGATAGCAGTAACTTTAGAGTGGCCCAGGAGAAGCAGGTCAATTTTCATGTTCACAGCAATACACTTCCAGTGGAAAATATCTGGCTACTCACCCATTTAAGTTAAAACCACTGCCTGAAACAGGTCTGTACTCATGTCATAGATTACAATAAGAAACCCTGGATAGGTGAGCAAAATAAGCTCTCTGAGTACACAGTTTCAGAATTAGCTGCTTCAACAGCTGGCAAGCACAGGGTGCTTCTGCTGCTTTGCCTTGCAGTGGCCTCTTTGATGAGCACTGTTACTCTAAGCTTGCCACTCACCTGTATCACCTGCCAGGGTCCTGTGAACATCACGTTGACACACTTAAGAAATGGATCCTAGGAGTCTGACATTAACAGGCAAGAGAAATAGGAGCCAGCTTTCTCCTTCTTTTTCCCCATGGGTCACCAGAGCTCTTCTCAGGCTGCTGTCCTATTGTCCCTGCATTCACATTCTTTTCTTCCCAGTGATCTCTGGAGTGCCCTTGCTGGCTGACAAGTTGATGGAATGGCTTCAGTGTTTTTCTCCCTAGAAGGTGAGTGTGCCACTCCACAGGCCTGCTATCTGTGAAGCAGTCACACTCTTCTGGGGGGCAGGATTTGTGCTGGAGCTGGTGGAGTTGATTGCTCATTTACATTTTTCCTATCTTTTCCTCTTCTTTTTCCACTTCTTGGTTATCTTTCCTTCCAGAACCCTTTAAACTGTGCAGCTTCTCACCAGAGAAGGCCTCCAGATGTGGAGTAGGAATTTACAGCTGAAGACCAACAGTCTGGAGCCAGGGTTGAGGAGAAATATGTTGTCTAGCAGGAAGAAGCAAACCACATCCAGACACCCAGCCAGGAACTTGTCCTGGACAGTACCATTAGACTCATGCCCCTATGCTTTTTATGCCTTTTTTTTTTTTTCTGTTTAAGAAAATTGCCAGGAAATGTTTTGTTACCGCAAAGGTGGGCAAAGCGACAACAACTTGTACCCAGACAAGGAAACTTTCAGCAGCCCTGCAGCATGTCATCCTGTCAGCTGGCACAGTGCACAGTACCACCTACTGCTCCCTGGGATCACTGCCTGCCATGGCTTCGGTGGCAACCTGTCCTTGCAGGCCGCCCGTTCATGCTCTCATCCAGCCCAACATGGCTTAACTTCTGGCAGGACCACAGTACAGGGACACCTGTGCCTGCAGGCAAATTATCACACCAGAGGCTGCAACATGACAGTGCCAAGAATTAACCTAACCACCAAGCCTACTTTGGGTGCAGCTCTCTGTCATCTTGTGGCTCACAGAGTAAAGGACCTTAACAGCGCAACACAATTGGCATATAAGAGGTAAGTGTGATCATTCCTACCCACCTCTCAACCACGAGACAAACCAAAGCAACACATGGTGCAGAGGGACTTGTGTCCATCTGCCAGCCTGCCTGCAACAGGCAGTGTGCAGACCAGCAGCACAGTGTGAAGAGGCCAAGTGTGAACCAAGAGAACAAGGCTATAGCAAAATGGAAGCCAGCACATTAACAATACTGTGCTGATCTTCCCTAGCTGCCTTTGTTGCTGATTTGTAGAAGCAGCACAATTCATTTATCCAGGTTGCCTTCATTTTATTGTTATTAATTGTTACGAGGTTTTTTTGGCAGGGATGGAGACGCTTTTCTGATTAAAAATAGCTTTGGGGACAGCAGCTGGCAGAGTCACAATCAGAGAAGAATTCAGCTCCAGATCTTTTTTCAAAGAACATGTTCTTAGCACGTAATTGAGTGCAATCAAGTGTAGAGGTAAACACTGGCACTTCCCAAGGTGTAGCTCAAAGCTCTAATCCTGACAGTTACAGTTTGCTGAAAAAAATTCAGACGGGTCAAAGACCTGCTCAAATCTCTGCAGACTTTCTGGCAGAACCAGTGCCCTACGGCTTTGCAAGGCTGGAGATGAGATTCTTCTACACAGACCAGGTTACCTGAGCATGGTGGGCTTTCAGATGTACAAAATATATCACACCGGTTTCAAAAATAAGCAGCATTAAGGCTGAAAATCTGATTTTCATGCACGCATTTGCGTCTTGACTCTTTGTGGGTGGTGCATGTGTGTTTTTGCAGAGCCCTTATCTGCATGCTCTTGGCAGCTTCCACAGCTTTTTCTCTTTGCATTCTATATTCAAGCAAGTTTCCACAACTGAAAGAAAAATTAGCAGGAGGCTATAGAATGGTCATTCCAAGTGAACAGTGGGTGTGCTGAGAGCTAGAACTACCCTTTTCTATTTTACCCATTTTTTTATCCCAGCTGACTGCAGATCCTTACTCCCCATTTCTGGTTCCTACCAGTACACATCAGAGCTCCATTGGAACACAAATCTGAGCATGTCTTTAGGTCACAGATATTTTGATTTTCTCTGCCTGATTTACCAGTGTGATATTGCAAGGATGGTTTTCAAACACTTTGAGTGAGCCAGTGCTTCAGGAGGGCTGTACTGGTAGGTTCTGGCTAGCAGCATCCGAGATCCTTACTCTAGGACCAAGCAAGTCAGCTTTCTGGCATCCAAATGCTCACCCCATCATCCAGCTTCAATTCCAGCCAAGCTGGAGAGCAGGAGGACTTCTGGAGAGCTGCTCTCATCAATAGCCTTTGAACTTCCCATGGAGGTCTCTGTTGCCACCACCACTCACTGGCTCTTTGAAGCATTTGCTTCTTGCTGCTCTTGGACTCATGAAAATCATGTTACACAGCCCCATAGATCAGAAGGACTGGCATACCTTTAATATGTTGCTTTCTAATGTATTTCTGTGCTCATTTCTAGGAAAGTTTTGGCAATCTATGAAGCTCTTTCTTTGGAAAACATCTCACACTGTCGTTAGGTGAAAATGTCTTCTGAAACAGCTGAAACACCAAAGTGTTTGCCCACATATCCTATTTGCAGGAGGAAAGTGTCTTGCTGCATCATTTTGGGTTTTTTTTTATTTCACTCCAGCACGTAAGATGAAAACATCTGAAACCGTTCGAATTGATAGAGGAAGATCTGACAGCCTTTTGAGATTTGGTTGGACAGTACATACCACTGAATCTCTGAGTCTGCATGCTCGCTTCCTGAACATGCACTCTGTAACCAGACCGAGTTTTATCAGCTCTGATGGAATGCACACTGGCTGTGGTTACCCTGTGCTGACAATAGACAGGTGCTTGGTGCTGTAAACCAATGCAGCTACACTGAAATCAAAAAACAACAACAAATTATACTTCCCCAGAAGTTCCAGCTCCGTAATTTGGTGACTTTTTTTTTTTTTTTTTAAACTGTTTTCTTCCTTTGATACTTCAGCATATTTGCTCAGGACTGTCTGGACCAAAGGCACCATGCCTGGAAGAGCTAAGCCCTGAGTCAGGGCAGCGAGTGCCCCCTGCTGAAACCTGAATTTTCCATCTCTGGTTACTTGCCCGCCGCACATCATTCCCCCCCAGTTTCCTCCAGGGCCTGGGATACATTTCCAAAAGATACAGAAGAGCAGAAAAGAGGATTTAAGTTGCTTATAAGGCCATAACCCCTATTTTAGCGGAGAAAACCTCATGGAGTGAGGGAAGAAGGGGATTTGTTTTCAAGGTTTTTAGTCTGCTTTAAGCAGACAGGCACAAAAAGAGGGGAAAAGTGTCCCTGCTTGAAAAACATTTCCTTTTAAATTACTTGATATGCCTTTAAGGGGTAGATAGCAGGCAATGATCCATCTTCACCGCATACAGACTTGCCTTGTTCTTCCATTTCTGGCTGAGTGATAAAACGTTAAATGTCATTTCCTGTATCAGTGGTTAACCACCACTGATGCTGGATCAGAGATTTACCAGAAGTGCAATATTCAAAAGTGAACCTGCTTCTTTCAATAACCCTTTCTTGCACCCTGTGGGAACCATTTAACCTTTGGGGGGAGGAGAAAAAAAAAGGCAAAACCAAACAAAAATACCCCGGATTTTGGTAGGGAGATAAGTCTTGAGCTTTGTGTCAATGCCTCACACTTTACACAGGCAGTCATAGGGATAAATCCTCCCCTGGCCCTACACCAAGGCTTGTGGGAAAGGGAAGCAACTGTATTGTTCCTGAGTCTCTGGTTCTATCATCAGCAACTGGAGATCAGGCACTGGGAGATGCAGCCCTTTGTTCTGCACTGATTTTCTTCTACTAAAGGCCAGCACATTTAGCAAAGGGACTGACATTACAATCCCAAACATGTCCTCCTTGTCAGACCTTACTTTCTTTTACCAGTCTTACATTTTACACTGCAGAGGCAAACAGTTTATCCACCCACGAGGCTGTACTCATTTTATTACCATCATCACAGTCAGTTATGGGGTTGAGGAGATGAAAAATCATTTTGGGAAGAGCAACTGGGAGAGTTAAGAGCAGATAAGGAAATTTAAGCTGAGGTTACATTTTCAAAAGCTGAATTTTGAACATGAGGTTGCGTAATTGCTGTGCAAATAGAGAGTTATTTCCCCAATTATTTGTAAATACTTGTAAAACACTTGGAACATGAAATGGCTAAGCACACACCAAGAAATACTAGTTAGAGTAAGTCATGGCCAAATAGTGGTGATCAGCATATAGAAATAACAGAAGCAGATCTTTGGACATACACCTGGTGTTTAAACTGCCTGTGCACGACTCTCAGTTGTGGCAGCACCCCTTGCTTTACACTCTGGCCCCTGTATCACTGCAGTACTCCTGCTCTCAAAGAGCTCAAACAACTTGGAGAATACCCTTTTTCAGGGTGGGGAATGGCTGAGCTTGCGCAACACAGCCCTTGTCCCTGAAGGCAGTCTGCAGGCAGTATTGCAAGTGAAATAATAAATAGTAATAACTTCAGAGCAGAGGTGCCTTGCTCTGTTCTACCTCTGCCAACAGGAAACTCCCACATCTTTTCTGTCCTTCCTATTTACTCATTTGCACTGCAGCTAACTCAGTTGTGAACCTGAACCCAGCCATGCTACTTGCTGTGCAAAACACTGTGCAGACACATCGTCCCTCCCTTACAGGGCTGATGCTCAGCCATGAAAGAGAAACACTCCCAGCATCCCAGGCCAGGCACACCTTGACCACTGGT
This sequence comes from Grallaria varia, assembly GCA_013396735.1. NCBI lineage: Eukaryota > Metazoa > Chordata > Aves > Passeriformes > Formicariidae > Grallaria > Grallaria varia. Next base: position 694,280 of record VWZG01010396.1, read on the forward strand.
AACTGTGCCCTACATGGAGTTTAGTTCCCAAAGCCCACAAACAAGGAGGCAATAGGAATTGCACAGATTGGATCCTGGACAGTCCAGGCAAACAAGGGCGGAGCACAGAATTTGCACAGCATAGCTTGCATTGCTGAGATAAACAAAGCAGTGCTGAGCCCAGGCTGTCTGTGCCATTCAGGAAAAAAGTGGGATGGTTGAAGACCCAAGAAGATTCCCCCTAAAGGTGAAGCGTTATTTTTCCTCACTCCAAAAGTCACAGGAAATGTCGAGATTACTCATCCTTTCCCAGGAACAGTGGCTGGAAAAAAACTCCAGGGGCCTTGCTGTTTTCCTACACACACACACACAAAAAAAAAAAAAAAAAAGGAGCTCTGCAAAGGTCTTAACCCCAGCTGTGCTTGCCCTTGCCAGGACTTCCTGAATCCACCCCCGTTTGCCCTAACTTGCCAAGCAATGCAAATATTCAAGAAGCCACCTTATTTCTGCAGTGTCTGGTGTAACAATCCACATCAAACTGAAGCAGTAAAGGCTGTGACTCACAGCTACTCAGCAGCCAGAAGTCCTGTCAGGCAGGCCAAGTTTTATACAGCAGGAGGTCACTGGAACACACTCTGGCTCACCTTTCTCATCAATCAAAAGAGTGCAACCACTTAGAAACACCTCCTGCTTGCCTTCCCTTTTATAGTCTAATGCTAAAAAGTTGCACCCTAGTGGGCAGAGAACAGGATGACACAGATAAGATATCTCAAGGAAAGAAAATGAAGTTTTGTCTCAGCAACTGCTGAAACTTACAGCGTAAATTAATTCTGCTGTGTAACCCAGAGGCTATAGACACGAGAAACATGAGTCAGAAGACCTGATTTCAGTTCCTGCCTCTGCTACTGACCCACTGTTTGATCTTGGGTTAGTCATTTAACCGTCCCTGGAAATAAAGACTTCCTTTGATGACTAGTGTTTGGGGACAGCCTGGACATTGGCGAGGACATGGAAGAGCTTGGTGATATCTGCAGCTGAGTCACAGACTGACTTGTTGCTGCAAGGTCTACATGGAAGACGGGTGGTGAGGAAGAAGTAAGGTTGAAACCAGGGCCTTGATAACTTTTGAGGTGTTAAAAAAAAGAATTAACAAAATGGGGACATCTCTCCCTCCCCATACTTTGGGAACAGGGAGCTTCTGGGCTTCTAATATGTGGCACAAGCAAGACATGCCTCATCAGAGAGTCAGGAGATGACCTGCCTTTCACACTTGAAGGGTCAAATCTCTGACCCCATCAGCAATCCTACACCTTCAAGAACCATGAATCAGGGCTTCAGAAAGTGCAAGTCTGACTTCAGCTTCCCGAAGTTTACAAAGCATGCCCTTGCACACTGTTTTTTTTTTTTTTTTATATGAGCACACAGATTATTTTTCATATTTAATTGAGTCCAGAAGCTGGAACTAATGATCTGTTTGTCAGCTTGTAATACTCAGGACAGTATGACCCCCCTGCTTCAAGCTTCATATTTGAAAAGGTTTTTCTGCTCTGTAGTTCTGTACTTCTGTACCAGACCACACCTACTGCACAGAGGAAGTAATTTCTGACTAACTAAAAATTATGAAGAGCCATAACCTATTGAGATTTTTTTTTTTTAGGTCTTCTTTGTAGCTCAGAATTGTACTGGTTTTAATTCAGTTCATGGCAGGCTGAGGAGAAACAAATTCACTAAACCACATCAAATCAAATGCCTCAATTTTAAGAACACTGCAAAATGCATTTAGCCTTGACCAGGAGTGGCAAATATCAACCTTGACACTTATATTTTCATAACATAACCTTGGTTTCTCCACCTTTGAAAGGCACCCCTCACTTACTTGCATGCAGCACAGAACTCCAGGCTTAAGCTTCAAGTTTGACTTCCCTCTCCACTCATCCAAATGAACTACACAGGTCTGCCTCACTGGGTCAAACGCACTGCAACTGTTCCAAGTGGTCTTGCAGCAGCTTAGCTGAATTCTGATCCAGCCACACTTTCTTCGTGCCTTCACATCTGTCTTACCAAATATCCCGTCACACCTGTAGGAAGGGATGATGTTACCATTTGAAGGCATACAGAGGCTGAGGCCAAGCAACCTAAGGGAAACGCGAGGTGAGGCTGCCGCAGCCCTGTGGCTATCAGGAGTAAGTAACCCTTGGAGCTGACTTTAAGTAGTGAAGAAAGGAACACAAACCCTCCTTGGCTGGAGGTTGTCTCTACAATCTCTGCTACAGTCATAGCAATCCCCTGAGTAGGAACAGGGAAAATCTGATATTAAGTTTATTCATGAAGACTTACCCTTGTGTTGATGTTCTCCTGCAAGGCCCCAAGCTGAGCTGTGGTTGTTTTCTATCCCTCAAAAAGTAGCAGTTAAAAGCAGCCTGGTGTGTGCCTTTGCCTTATGCACCACATGTAAAATTTAGGTTTATACTGTTTGTATGGTCAAGGCTTCAGCATGTGACAAAAATTTTGAGGGCAAACCATGGACTTAAAAGATCCATTTCCATGGGTCTGCAGGAAGTCTAAAGTGGAGTTGTGGTCATCCCTGGAATGGAAATTAGTTTCTTGGTCAACAGTTTCTGATGTATATAGCTTATAGCATTAGAAGATGACAGGTTAGGCTGTATTTATGAGGTTATTAAATTAAGGGGCTGAAATGAGTGAGCAGCTGAGTTATGCTTGACAGTACATGAAGAATTTTTTGCATTTGGCAAAGGAAGGTGAAGATAGTGTTATGGAGCTAGTTACTGCTTAAGAAAAAGGTCTTGCAGAAAAGACTCCAAATTAAGAATTTACACTTTCAAAGATTCTGATTCATTTAATTTTCCACAATACTCTCTATAAAGGGCAACATTAGTGGCAGTTTTTCTTTTATATCCAGATTCTTCTTCATTGCTGCACATTATGCTTTGCAGCAAGTCCATTCTTACCATTGTGCACGAATCTATTCAACTAGTAATTTGTAGACCACTATACGTTGTGACCTAAGCAGACAAAAATGTGCTGAAATGTAAACTATCATATTTGGTAGGGACTAGTGCATGTCTCTTATGAGAACAGGCTGAGAGTTAGGCCTGTTCAACCTTGAGAAGAGATGACTGAGAGGGACCCCATCAGTGTCTATCTGTATCTGAAGGGAGGTGTCAGAGGGTGGACCAGACTGCTCAGTGGTGCCGAGCAATGGGACAAGAGGGAACAGGCAGAAACTGATGCCCAGGAAGTTCCATCTGAACATGAGAAAGAGCTTCTTTCCTGTGCAGTGAACGAGCACAGAACAGGTTGCCCAGAGAGGCTGTGGAGTCTCCCACACTGGAGATATTCCACAGCTGCCTGGACACAATCCTGCGCCATGTGCTCCAGGATGACCCTGCTTGAGCAGAAAAGTTGCATCAGATGACCCACCGTGGTACTTTCTAACCTTACTCGTTCTGTGAATCTGTGTAACATGAAAGAGTTACAAAGGTTATTATAGTTTTGTATATAGGGAGCCAGTAGAAGGCACCTCCTTCCCTGGTATTCCAAACTCTTAGGGCTTACACATTATGAACTGGCTCCAAAAGCTAAGACACAAAAATAATTCCCATAGTATTTCTTTTGTTATTTGCCTTCTAGAGTCTACGTTTTGAAGATTTCCGTTTTAAGCAGAAAGGCTATGAGTTTACATTAAAAATAAAGTGTTAGTTTAATTGTGTGATTCCAGGAACAAAGGTTTAATGGTGGGGAAAAAAAAACTACTTTTTTCCAGTATGTAGCTCATACAAGACAAACACTAATACTTCAAAAAACTCTTTGTGCAGGTATGATGATCCTACCACTATCAGGTCCTCTGCTTCTAGCTCACCAGGGAAGTTCAGGAGTGTTTAGGTGTGGAAGATTATGTCTCAACAACTTTCCTGTCAGGAGTCCTCGGGGTATCTTTTGGCATACAAGATACCTGTACTAGTTTTAGCTGATGAGGACATTGTGTTCCCTCTGTGCCCACGCTGTTTGTTCCTGTGCCCAGGACAAGTCCTCTGTTTCTCTTATGCAAGTGTTTGGAGCAAGGAATTGATCCCATGGAAAACTAACTTCCCCCCTCCCTCCCTGCACATTTTTCCCCCCTGTCTCTCAGCCAGATCAGATCCCTGTTCAGTCACGCAAAGGATAGCGCCAGAAAGGAGGAGGCTGCTCCTCTTGGTGGAAGTGACAGCAACTGGACTGACAGTGACACCAGAGCATAGGCAGACACAAACCACCACTCAGAGTATGAGAAAAACCATCACTCATTAGTCACCTCATGCTGCAGGGCATCCAGCTCCTGGCAAACACCCCTCAGGTTCTGTATGGCAGAGGAAACTGCAGCACATGAACAGTCTAGAGCAAGATCAAACTGTTTTGGACTCGACTGACGTAGAACACTTCACATCCCCGTGGCAGCATTCCAGAAGCCTCTCACAAAGGTGAGGGAAGACCACGCACAGTTGTGGTCTGTGAAGGAACAGTTCTGCTTCATGGTTTCTCTTGCTACACCATCCTCCAAGGAAGGTCCTTAATGTTTTGGTGACTGACCAACAGCTCCAGCTTGGTAGAAACTGCACCCTGGGAGGTATGAGGAAAGCAGAATTTGATCCTAGGAAATTGGTGAAGTGAGGCTTTAAACTACAATTGGTCAGAAAACAGCAAAGCACAAGGCCTGAACAGATGAACAGACAACAGGAAATGGCAGCCACAACCACGGTGTGCGAGAGCAGGAGTTCGAGTGGGCTGGAAAAGCTGCCTCTGGGTAGACACACACATGAAACAAGGTGAGGTTTTCATTCTAATGCAGCTCTTTCCCCCTTTCCCTCCCTCTTCCAAAAGCAGACACCATCAAAAGATGAGGTCTGTCTTCCTAAAACAGACCCACCGGACATTTTCTTCCACGGGTTCTCCCCTGGTTTTGAACTGATGCAGCCCAGTTTCAGCGGGAAATGCCACGGTTTTCAGCGCCCTCAGGATGGAGGGTGGCAGTGTGTGGTGGGGAGGGTGACAGTGTGTGTTGGGGCGGGTGGGAGGGCGCTGTAGGACCTGTGAGGCTCGAGGCAGAGTGTGCTGGGCCTGTGCGCTGCTGAAACGCACCAGCCAAACTCACAACCGACCGGCACCCCCAGATGCCGCCTGCTCCCCAGAGCGACACTGCAGCCCCAAGTGTCCCTTACAGGCGCTGCAACTTCTCCGAGCCAGCAGCCCGCTGTGTCCCCAGCGCTGTCCCGGCGCTGTCCCAGCCGTGTCCCGGCGCTGTCCCAGCGGTGTTCCCACCGGTGTCCCGGCAGTGTCCCCAGCAGAGGCTCGCGGCGCCACCTGGCGTCTCCAGGGGAAGGAGTGGCCTCGCCAGGAGCCTCTCCCAAGTCAATCCGAATTTAAAAATTATTTAAAACAGTATTTTAAAATAGAACTTTAAAAAAAATTAAACAAATGGTTTGCCTTAGTCACAGCTTTTACTGAATTCTCCTGACAGTCAGTCAGGCGCCAAAGCAGCCATGTCACCTTGGTCAATGGTGGATTGAAGCACTTTGAAGTGATGTTGGTCTACAAATTTTCCCAATAGCGTGACTTATTAAGAAACCTAGCCCTGTCACATGAGGCTGCCTGGGTGGGTAACACCTCTAATCCACAGAGGAAAGCCCTAAAGAAAGGGTCTTCCCCACTGCCCTAAGATGAGAGTCCTTTCCATCCCACCAGGGTGGGAGCCCAGCACAGGGAGCTGGGGGGCTGATCAGGAGATGGCCCTGCAAGGCACTGCCTGGTTCCTGCCCTGCCGAGCTCCTGTCCAAAGCAAGGACACAAGGGTGGCACTCTGATGCCAACTGTGAAGATAAAGATTCTGATAATTTAAATCTTAAAATGCACACTTTTGAATGTGACTAAATTCCAGGATGACTATTTCTACCTTTCAGCTTTCCCTACTTTTTAACAGCAGCGACAGCCTTACCTCCCATCTTAAGACATTAAGCCCCACAGTGGTAACTCTGCTATTACCTTCTATTTCAGACCATCTCTTCCTCAAGAATAGCCATCAAGCCTTACCTGTTGAGCTGTGTTTGCAACAATGAAATATTGTCCACATTATTTTTCAGCTAACAATTTCATTTTTTTATACTGTGATGGTAAAGCCACAGTGCCTAAAGCTTGGTATGTCTTTGGACCCATTGATACACAGTTACAGAGCTGAGGTCTAGGCTGTAGTTGAGGCTTCAGCAGAGAAAAGACAGCATGATTTTCTACCCATGGAGGCACCTAAATAAACGCTTCAGATCTGGAGGTGATGAGGACACTTGCAACTCCCATGCAAATAATTTAGGGAGTTGCTGCAGGTCTGAGAGAGCAACTCTGCATAGGCTTTGGGTGCAACTCAACTTCCAAAGGCAGTGCTTTTGCAGAAGACACCGATCTATCACCCTGCCATCTGCACAAGGCTGGCCTTTAGCATGCTATACTGCCAGTTGCTATGGAAAACAAGGGAAATAGAGCTTATAAAGTAAGATTTATGAAGAGAAAAAAACATTGTGTTGCTGTCCTGGGCTCTGTGAATGAAATCAGTTCACAATATGACAAGTATATCTTACCATTTTCTGGAGGAGCGATTATTTCTTCATTTGTCTCTATGCTGCTCTCTTCTGGCTTTCCAAGACACATATGAAAGAAAAGAGAAGTGATTGAGTTTCCTCAGGCATCAATGCTTCATGACACCAAAATGATAATTCACTCAGCACAAACTGATTCTACTTTGGAAATTTGCAGATTTCCTCCACTTTCAAACATCTTTGATCAACAGCCAAATGGTCAATGTTACATTAAAGCAACTGCTGGGCATCCAGATTCACCCTCATCAAGGAATAAGGACTGTTAGCAATGCTCAAATCAATTGCTGCAACAGCTACTGAGTAAGATTTCGTATGTGTGTTTTTTTAACCATAAGATAAATTATAGCATGAAGTGGCAAGATTCAGAACAAGCAGATATCATCCTGTAATAAATATAAAGTACAAAGTATTCTGTAACATAGTAATTGACTAACTTAAAGTCTTAAAAGTTCTAAATAGAAATCCAACATGATTTGACCATCACCTTCTAATTAACCAAGGGAAATACCTGAAGCAAAGAAATCCCCAGAAGCATTTAGATACAGTCAGTGAAAGTCTGTTAGTGTCAAAGGTTCAACCGGATAAAGGTTCCCTGGGGGGAAAGTCTGAGTATATCATATAATTGGTCAATTCTGGTCTTAAAAATAGAGGTCCATGAAACATCAAGGATCAACAAAGGGTATGGGAAGAAACTACTCCTCAAGGAAGGACAAACCAGGAGCTGAGGGTCAAGACTGTGCAAGCAGTGCCTTCACACCTTCACCTCCGGCACAGTCCCACATGACCTGAACAGTGTCCATTAACAGCCCTTAACCAGGTGATGAGATGAACCAGCTTCAGGGTCCATCCAGAAAGCTTGGTGAGGAGACAGGGCCAGAGACAAGGTTATAACATAGGCGCCTGGTCTTTCCAGGGGATGTGATGGCATAGACAGCTACAGCATAAGTGGAGACAGGCCCTCCCTGTTTGGTTCAGTCAATATTGAGAAGACTTTGGCCCTGTCTTTCAAGGTCTTTGTGGGCAGCTGTTACATAACATCTTAGCCTCCTTCTCTGTAGACTAAGCTGCATGGCCTCTGTGAAGGCACTCCATGCCTCCTGTTTACCAGGCCGGCTAAGGTCTTGTGTCAGGGATTGCTGGTTGTCACACATCAATACATTGGGTACAGGTGGACTTGGGCGCTGGGTAAGCATTGACTGACACTATATCACTGCAAGAGTGGCAAAATAACTTTGTCATCAGTGACCATGCCAAGCCTAAATAAAACAATGCTGCATGCTGTACACTTTTCGTCCAGCTATTAAACAGGCAGCAATTTGGGTTCTTGCTTCCTTCCTCCACCACCCCAGGTCTTCTATAAAATTTTTCCTTCTCTCATAAATAGACTGAATCTATCATATTATTCCAGAAAGTTTACAAGGCAGAACATACAGAGCACTAGGGGGAATGCTGTCATTAGAAAACCATCACTGTCAGTCCTACTGACGTAGAAATGTCTATTGGCAGAGTGGGAAGGCACCAGCTGGGACTGCTATGTTTGTGTCATAGTTACGGGAGGTTTTTAATATTTTGTTCCCTTTCTTCCAACGTTTTTTTGAAGGACTGTGCCTTTAAGAATGAACCCACCCCCATCCCTCTCTCATCCCCACCCACTCCCGCTGGTGCTTGACAGGGAAATAAAAATAATAATTAAAAAAAAAAAGCTGGAGGGAGACGAAGACCTTTTCTCTCTTCCCTGGACCGCGTGGGGCTGGTGCCTGGAGATGCCACGCAGGGCCCGCTTTTTTGGGGGTCCCGGCCGCCGCTCCCGCATCGCCGGACCCTGCGGACGCATCGCTGCCACCAGGCGTGGATTTGCGGCCAAACCCCCGGGTCTGCTGCTGGGAGAGGCACAGAGAGCCCGGCACAGCAGCGGGCAGAGGGAGAGCCCCTGAGCCAGCGCTGCCGCCGTGGCCGGGGGCAGAGGGAGAGCCCCTGAGCCAGCGCTGCCGCCGTGGCCGGGAGCAGAGGGAGAGCCCCTGAGCCAGCGCTGCCGCCGCCGCCGCCGAGCCGGCACCTCAGCAGAGCAACCCCTGAGACGAACAAACCGGCTCTCCCAAGTTTTGCTTTGCCTCCCCTCTTGCCCCCTGGTTTTCCTTTTCGTTCTTTGTTCCCCCGGGCTGGGAGGAAGGGAGGAAGAGAAGCACGTTTTGATCCTTGTTTTCGTCTGTATATAGAAGGGAGTACAAGGGCGGGGGGGACGAGAAGCGATTTCTCTGTTGCTCATTCGAGCCATCCTGTTGGTGTTGCTTTTGCCGCCGGTGTTGCTTTTGCCGCCGCTTCCTTGGCAGCACGCTGTTACTTTTTCTCACCTGTACCTCCCAGCAGCTCTCAGTATTTGATAGGAATTAAAAGGGGAGGGTGTTCATTTCACTGGATTTCCTGCCCCACTGTGTGTCTTTAAACCAAGACGGCTTGGATGTGGGGAACGAGGTGTTCCTCCTCCTCCTGAGATGAAGAAGTGCCGTAGAAGATCTTAGTCGGGCTGCAGTGACCACAGTCCAAATAAGAGCTACAAGGAAGCTGCTCTTTTTTTCTTTCCTGTGATACGAGTACAAAAATAAGTCCATTCCTAACTCCAGAATGAGGAGGTTCATCTTCGAAAACAAAAGGCTCAGTGACAGTGGGGAAGGGAGTCTGTGTCTTTAAAGCCAGGTACGGAGGACGCTACAGCTCACTACTTCATTTTTATAGCCATTGTTATTTTCTGGATTAACAGCATGCAGATGCTTTAAGGGCCTATTCAGCCTTTAGCAAATAAAATGCTTTTTTTCTTTGCGCTGCAGTGGCTGAAAGATTTTCAGGAAAGGACAAGCATCCTCCCATGTGTGTGTATGACATTCAGCACACGATAAATATAACTTAAATATAAATGATTGGTATGAAAACTGAGAGTAGCCTGACTTAGTTAATAGTGTTGTTCTTACTGATATATTCTAGATGCATAAAAGCAATGCTTACTTAAAACCTGGATTTTTATTTTTTTGGGGGGCCAAAGAGACCATTATAAATTTAACGTTAGGCAGCCTTCAGAAAATCTCAGTGTTTTCAGCATTTCTATTCAATGAATAAAACTTAATTGTATCCTTTTTTTTTTTTTTTTAACCACATCTAAACAAAACAAAACTATACCCCTCCAAAACTGTACAATCCAACCAGAAACAATGACACCTGGAAATCCTGGGAGCTGTCAGGTATGAAACAAAAACCAAATATTTTTCTTACATATAGACACACAAATTTCTGTTTAAAATAAGTTGAAAGTTACTTTGAAATTCAGATAGTTCAGATACCACATCTATCAAGATACTGAAGACTTCAGCACAGAATTGACTTATACCTGATAGTGTACTAATTAGGGCAATTAGAAAGTCTTCTCCTACTAACTAGGTAGGACCCTAATTTCTGTTTTCAGTTCATTGGGCACTGCTGACTGCAAGATACTTCTGAAAGTGAGACTTTGTTCTCTGAACACTTACAAATGCAAACACCCTTGACCTCCAAGCACATATCCCTCTTCACCCTGAAGACGGAAGATGACATGTAACTACTTTTGGACCAAAAAAAAAATCAGCAACAAGGCACAGCACTTTTGGGCACAGAACAAGAATCGGGACAAATGAAAAACAGAGTTTCTATGTTGTAGGAATTTCTTTTTTTCAGTGTCTTGCCTTCTCCCAGTTTTGGATGGATTGCCAAAGACAATTTTCCTTGAATAAATTTTTTGGGTCAGAGCAAAGATAAGCATTTTACCAAATCGTATTTCTTCATTACACCCTATATCTAACCTGCCCAGCCAGAGGGGAGAGGCTGTTCTCCAGGGAAGCAAAACCAGGGCACAAAATGGGAACCTAAACTACAACTCCCATGAAGAAAAGCAACACCAAAGAAGGCAGCTGTAATTGAAAACATATATCTGAACATACCTTAGTCCAAAGAGAGAAAATACAACAATTTTGTCTGGAGGGGAAAAGACATTTCATATCCCCCCTTCAAGTTGAAACAGCATCAGTGGGAAACCCCTTGCCAACTTTTATGGGGAACAAGGTACTACAAGTGTTCTGCGTCCCCATCTAAGAAAAGAGTGTCATTAAATAACCTTCACAAAGATCCTCAGATCTAGTTTGAAAGGACAGTAAAGCAAGTTGTAACGCTCAATAACGACTTCCTTCTCTGCTCTTTAGCAACCAGAGGTTCCAAACATTGTCATTTGAATAAACAACATCAGCTCTTCTTTGTCAACCCATGTTAGAGTTTCCAGCTGGAAAAACATGTAGAGAACAACACTTAGCACGAGGTACTGAAGTCCCTCATGGTAGCAGGGAGTTTTGGGGATTTATAGCACTACCAGGAGTGTTAAGTCTTATGATTAAAGGACTAACAAATGCCAGGGAATTAGGAAGACTAGGAACCCAGCATCTCTGCCTCAGTGTAAAAAACCTTTATGCACAAGGATGATTGGTTTTAACTTAAATGGGAAAAGCAGCTTTTATTCTTAATGTTAAAAAAGATAGTAAGTCCCAAAAGGATTGCATAAAATGGATATCCCAAATTTCAGAAACCGTGCTTTTTCCTCAGGAAGTCGAAGATTTTATTCCACATATTCCTTTGGGATGTATTAGCTTAGTTTCACACAAAGTAATAAATTCTCAATCTTTTAGTTATTGAGGCTTATAGGTCTGCCATTTGTGTTATCCACAAAGGCTTTTCCCACTCCTTAGTAGTTGTGAAAAGCGTGGCAGTTCAGCTTATTTTGGGGTGCTTTTTATTCTGATACAGTGTTTTTCTCTGACTGGAAATCTTACTAAAATACCACTCTTTAGGAGTAATCATGATCAAAGAATTGATCTATGAGGAAAACTAGCCAACACAGGCTGTAACTGCAACTGCGTCAACCTCTGAGCCTCTTGATTCATAGGGTTTCACTTAGCTTATGGTTTCCAGTCCCATGCTTCCCACTCAAAACCATTTTTGCCTTCATAACTATTAGCTGCAGTGTGTCAAGTGTATAAGAACACTGTATTTATTTTTTACTGGAAGCTCATGTAAGTCTTCCATTTTACAAAGGCAAAAAAACCCACCTACACATACTTACACACGGCTATGTTCCTACCTCTTCAAATGTCAGCAGCGCACAGGAGGAATGAAGGGCTGAGGTCCATGGCAGCCAGGGAGTTTGCCTCTGCCATCTGAACTGTGGGAACTGTACATCAGTCTCAAGCTGCACATCCAAGCAAATATTTTTATCTACATGCGTGAAGTCACTCAAAGCCCCCTATAGCCTGTTCTTCAACACTTTTAGGGATGGGGCACCCACAGTTTCTCTGGGCAACCTGGTCCAGTGTCTCCCCACGCTCACTGTTAAAAATTTCTCCCTTATGTCCAATTTGAACTACCCTCTCTCAGTTTAAAACTACTGTCCCTTGTGCCTTACTACGAGCTCTAGTAAATGGTCCCTCTCCATCTTTCTTACAAGTCCCCTCTATATACTGAAAAGCCAGAATAAGGTCTCTAAGAGCCTTCTCTTCTCCAGACTGAACAACTCCAGCTCTTTCAGCCTCCCCTCATACAAGAAGTGCTCCAAGCCCTCTGACCATCTCCATGGCCCTCCTCTGGATCTACTCCAACAGGTTCGTGTCTTTCCTGTGCTGAAGGCCCCAGAGCTGGATGTAGTACTCCACGTGTGGTCTCACCAGAGCAGAGTAGAGAGGCAGAACCATCTCACTCAACTTGCTGGCCACAGCAGTGCAAAGTGCAGAAACACACACACAAAAAAACGTACAGTTACAGATAGTGTAAGCACCTGAAACAGCTCCATAACATCAGGAAAATACAATTCTGTGGGTGGGCCATTTGTGGCAGTGCTAGTATGGTACAATATGCACATCCAGAGACGTGTATAGTGATGTTGTGGTTGGCCAGAATCACAAAACTGGTGAGGGAATAAATTCAGCCACATGGTGAAGGATCTGTATGCCACTTGATTTCCACGCAGGCCTATAGGATTTGTGTTCCCAAGCTGTATTTCACCCCAGCCCAAGGCTTTGCCCACACGTGGAGCAAGCCCTGAGTTCAACATAGGACACAGCTGCTCCACTTCAAGCTCCTAGAGTTTTTGAGGCTATGGTCAGTTGTATCAAGGTAATGTGCTGCAGGAGGTACACCAGTGGCTGGTTTGTACTAATAAAATGCCTTAAGAAGATCTTTAGTTTTGTTGGATATTGGGCTTTATTCTGCACAGTTGATGCCAAAGGCTACTGGTCTGATGACAATTCATATGTGAAACTACTTTCCAGAGACAGCTGTATATGATTTTTTAGTCTATGCCTATCTCATATTTCACTGTTAATCTAGAAACTTACATCTTTTGTGGCTTAGTTTTATTCTTATGGAAAATAAAAGAATTAAGACAATCTTGCTTAGAGGGCTTTTGACTCAGAGGCTTTTAGGGAAACACTACTTAATATCTTATTGGAAAGACTGGGAGAAAAGAGGACAATGCTATGCTGGCTCCCAGGTTCTGGAACACATCCTTGGCCCTCAGGGCAAATCACAGCCTACAGCATTCTAAGTCAAACTGTTGTAATGGTAGGGTAACAGGAGACTGGAAAGAGTGTCTTTACCTTGTACTACCTGAATTATGCTGAGCTGCCAGTCAGGAAAAAGGATAGAAGTGACTGTGAATAATAAGAAAAATCAAAGTCCCGATTTACTTTTCTACTGGCAGCCTCATGGCACAATTTGAAATTTTAGGGAGCCTGGGTACCACCAGAGCAGGCTGCTTTATAGGGAAAAGGGAGCCAGGAGCTGAAGGCGAGAGCAAAAAGCCCAGAGCAGCATCCTAATGAGCACAGGGCAGCCCCACAGTACCTGTACAAGGCAAGCAGAGCTGGTTTGCTGATCCTAACCAAGCACAGTCAAACGTCATGCAATGCCCAGGAGATATCCGCTGTGAGGACTCAGGGTCTGGATTGGCAGACACGTGGCCAGTCGTAGGTAGAGCTGCAGAACAAAGGGTGAGAGCCTGAGCTGAGATGTAACCCCTGAACATAGCAGGGAGACTTCCAGCAAAGCCTCCTGCTGTGGCCCATTCCCTGGTGTCACCCAGTTGGACCATGTCAGAGCTGGCCCAAAGCATCAGTGCTGCACCCTGCTGAGGAGTGGGAGAAGCCAGAGTGTTAAAACAGGACATCAGTACCTCAGTTCAAGAAAGATATTGAGGTGCTGGAGCAGGTCCAGAGAAGCGCAACAAGGCTAGTGAAGGGACTAGAACACAAGTGCTGTGGGGACAGGCTGAGGGAGCTGGGGTTGTTTAGTCTGGTGAAGAGGAGGCTCAGGAGTGACCTCATCACTCTCTACAACTACCTGAAGGGAGGTTATAGCCAGGTGGGGGTTGGTCTCTTCTCCCAGGCGCCAGCAATAGGACAAGGGGGCACGGGCTTAAGCTCTGCCAGGGGAAATTTAGGTTGGATGTTAGAAAGAAATTCTTTACAGGGAGAGTAATCAGGCATTGGAATGGCCTGCCCAGAGAGGGGGTGGATTCACCGTCCCTGGAGGTTTTTAAACTGAGATTGGACGTGGCACTGAGTGCCATGATCTAGTAAATTGACTGGAGTTGGACCAAGGGTTGGACTTGATGATCTCTGAGGTCTTTTCCAACCCAGTCAATTCTATGATTCTATGATTTGACCCCTAACCTCACTGTGCCCCACCATTCACTCCATTACAATACACAGTAAGAAGAAACCAAACTCTTTTGGAAAAGTTGCATCATTTGGTAACATAAAATAAAAGTTATTTTCCATCTAAAGCAAGCAAGCAAGACTAGCAGCACTGCTCACACTTTAATGCTCAGTTTTACATGATGTCCCTTTCCACATTTCATTTTTGGTTTGGCACAGTTAAACACTTTTGGTGCCGGCCTTCTCTGGAGCTCAGTCTGTGCTTCACGCACACAAGCATGAACTTGGAGACCTCATGCAGAAGAGCCTTTACTATGTGACTCTCCTGGTTCTCTGGCGGAGCCATCCCCAGCCACAGGCACCACCGCGGGATGCCGAACGCCTCCATTCATGTGTGCAAGGGCGGCTCTCCCAAGCCTTCCCCCCACCAGGGCGCGGGCAGGAGGCGGAGGGGGCTCCGCACTTCCCACCTTCGCCTTCGCAGGGTCGGTGCTGGCCAGGGCAGCCCCCCCAGCTCCAGCCAGTTCTACGCCATAAAGCACTGCGCCAAAAGCGTCCAGTCCCTGCGGGGAGCTGGGGCTGGGCAGCCAGAAAGGCCATGGTGTGCATGGCAGCAGCCCCTTATAGCGAAAGACATGCTGGTATTTGTTAGCAGGTGATGCGTGGAGGAGCCGCTGACCCACCCAGACTCGGTCCCCACTATACCTGGCCCATGCAGGCACTTGGAAGCCCCTGCACTGCCAAAAGGCGACGCCTCCCTGCTATGCTCAGGTATTACCTGACTATTCTCTGAAGTTTGTCTGGGGACTGGAGTGGATTCATCTGCCTTGTTTGATGGGTCTTTATTTTTTTTTCTCTTCTCTCTCTCTTTTTTTTTTTTTTTTTTTTTTTTTTTTTCCTAGAA